>JAMZRA010000005.1:15298287-15363129 GCA_024499935.1 Tyrophagus putrescentiae
ACAAATAAATTATTTTCACAACAATTTTTCTAAAAACAACTGAATCACACGCAAAAGAGTGTGTTGCGTCGGTTCCAACAGTTGGAAAAGCATTTAAATGTATAAAAAAATAAATCACCGAATTTTAACCAAACTGCTTTTTGACTTGTTATTGTACATTTTAATAGTAAAATGAGTTTCGATTAAAATTGCACAAATAGATTATTTTCACAACAACTTTTCTAAAAACAACTGAATCACACGCAAAAGAGTGTGCTGCGTCATTTCCAACAGTTGGAAAAGCATTTAAATGTATAAAAAAAATAAATTACCGAATTTTGATCAAACTGCTTTTTGACTTGTTATTGTACATTTTAATGGTGAAATGAGTTTCGATTAAAATTGCACAGAAAAGTAATTTTCACAACAACTTTTCTGAAAACTACTACCTCACACGCAGAAGAGTCTGCTGCGTCGGTTCCAACAGTTTGAAAGCACTTTAATGTATAAAAGAATAAATCACCGAATTTTAATCAAACTGCTTTTTGACTTGTTATTGTACATTTTAATGGTGAAATGAGTTTCGATTAAAATTGCACAAATAAAATTTTTTAACAACAACTTTTCTGAAAGTTACTACCTCACATGCAGAAGAGTCTGCTGCGTCGGTTCCAACAGTTGGAAAAGCATTTAAATGTATAAAAAAATAAATTACCGAATTTTGATCGAAACTAAGTGGTGGTGGCAATGATGGTCTCAGTGGTGAAGAAGAATGTAGCAGGGATTATGTACCTACCCGACCCCCCACCACCCTACACTCAACGAGCCTACATAAGAGCACTACTGAAAGCCGAGAAAGTGCAATGCTCTAGGTCAGGGACCAGATCACTGGTCAGTGAGCTGCTGACAGTCCCCTGTAGTGGATGTTAATGTTGTACAATGAAATCATTTAAAAATTATTTCTGTTCACCCCACCACTGATCTGTTCTATTCTGGCTCAGATCAATATTTAATCTCTGTTTTGTGTTTGAAATGAGCAAAGAAACATTATTTGGGGATTAAATAAAAAGTCAAACAAAAATTTAAATAATAATTGTAGGTGAAGTTAGTTGTACATGAAATCATTAAAATTATTTCCATTCACCCCACCACTGATCTGTCCCATTCTGGCTCAGATCATTATTTAATCTCTGTTTTGTGCTTGAAATGAGCAAAGAAACAAATTTTGGGGATTAAATAAAGAGTCAAACAAAACTTTGAAATAACATTATGAGGATGAAGATGATGTTGTACACTGAAATCAATTAAAAATTATTTCCATTCACCCCACCACTGATCTGTCCTATTCTGGCTCAGATCTTAAAAGAAAACTACTACCTCACACGCAAAAGAGTCTGCTGCGTCTTTTCCAGCAGTTGGAAGAGCACTTTAATGTACAAAAAAATAAATCACCGAGTTTCGAATCAATCTATTTTATAGTCATTTTTGACTATATTTTAAGTAAAATGAGTTCGATAAAATTCCACAGAAAAGTAATTTTCACAACAACTTTCTAAAAACAACTACTCACACGCAGAAGTCTGCTGCGTCTTTTCCAACAGTTGGTAAAGCACTTAATGTATAAAAAAATATCACCGAGTTTGAACAATCTATTTTACTAGTATTTTACATTTTAATAGTAAATGAGTTGGTTAAAATTCCATCAAATAATAATTTTCACAACAACTTAAAAGAAAACACTACCTCACACGCAGAAGGTCTGCTGCGTCTTTCCCAGTTGAAAGCACTTTAATGTATAAAAGAATAAATCACCGAATTTTAACCAAACTGCTTTTTGACTTGTTATTGTACATTTTAATAGTAAATGAGTTTCGATAAAATTCCACAGAAAAGTAATTTTCACAACAACTTTTTGAAAACTACTACCTCACACGCAGAAGAGTCTGTTGCGTCGTTTCCAACAGTTTGAAAGCATTTTAATGTATAAAAGAATAAATCACCGAATTTTAACCAAACTGCTTTTTGACTTGTTATTGTACATTTTAATAGTAAAATGAGTTTCAATAAAATTCCACAGAAAAGTAATTTTCACAACAACTTTTTTGAAAACTACTACCTCACACGCAGAAGAGTCTGTTGCGTCGTTTCCAACAGTTTGAAAGCATTTTAATGTATAAAAGAATAAATCACCGAATTTTAATTAAACTGCTTTTTGACTTGTTATTGTACATTTTAATAGTAAAATGAGTTTCGATTAAAATTGCACAAATAGATTATTTTCACAACAACTTTTCTAAAAACAATTGAATCACACGCAAAAGAGTGTGCTGCGTCGGTTCCAACAGTTGGAAAAGCATTTAAATGTATAAAAAAATAAATTACCGAATTTTGATCGAAACTAAGTGGTGGTGGCAATGATGGTCTCAGTGGTGAGGGAAAGAATATAGCAGAGATTATGTACCTACCCGACCCCCCACCACCCTACACTCAACGAGCCTACATAAGAGCACTACTGGAAGCCGAGAAAGTGCAATGCTCTAGGTCAGGGACCAGATCACTGGTCAGTGAGCTGCTGACAGTCCCCTGTAGTGGATGTTAATGTTGTACACTGAAATCAATTAAAAATTATTTCCATTAACCCCACCACTGATTTGTCCCATTCTAGTTCAGATCAATATTTAATCTCTGTTTTGTGCTTGAAATGAGCAAAAAAACATTTTTTGGGGATTAAATAAAGAGTTGAACAAAAATTTAAAAATACAAAATGAGGTAGAAGATGACGTTGTACACTGAAATCAATTAAAAATTATTTCCATTCACCCCACCACTGATCTGTCTTATTCTGGCTTGTATTTTTATTTAATCTCTGTTTTGTGCTTGAATTGAGCAATGAAACAAATTTTGGGGATTAAATAAAGTGTCAAACAAAACTTTGAAATAACATTATGAGGATGAAGATGATGTTGTACAATGAAATCATTTAAAAATTATTTCCGCTCACCCCACCACTGATCTGTTCTATTCTGGCTCAGATCATTATTTAATCTTTGTTTTGTGTTTGAAATGAGCAAAGAAACAACATTTGGGGATTAAATGAAGAGTCAAACAATAATTGAAAAATAATAAATGAGGTAGAAGATGACGTTGTACACTGAAATCAATTAAAAATTATTTCCATTCACCCCACCACTGATTTGTTTTATTCTGGCTCAGATCATTATTTAATCTCTGTTTTGTGCTTAAAATGAGCAAAGAAACATTTTTTGGGGATTAAATAAAGAGTTGAACAAAAATTTAAAAATACAAAATGAGGTAGAAGATGACGTTGTACACTGAAATCAATTAAAAATTATTTCCATTCACCCCACCACTGATTTGTCTTATTCTGGCTTGTATTTTTATTTAATCTCTGTTTTGTGCTTGAAATGAGCAAAGAAACAATATTTGGGGATTAAACAAAGAGTCAAACAAAAATTTAAAAATAATAAATGAGGTAGAAGATGATGTTGTACATTGAAATCAATTAAAAATTATTTCCATTCACCCCACCACTGATCTGTCCTATTCTGGCTCAGATCTTAAAAGAAAACTACTACCTCACACGCAGAAAGGTCTGCTGCGTCTTTTTCAGCAGTTGGAAGAGCACTTTAATGTATAAAAGAATAAATCACCGAGTTTCGAACACATCTATTTTATAGTCGATTTTGACTTGATTTTAAGGGTAAAATGAGTTTGGATGAAATTCAACAGAAAAGTAATTTTCAGAACAATTAAAATGTGAACAACTACCTTACACGCAGAAAGGTCTGCTGCGTCTTTTCCAGCAGTTGGAAGAGCACTTTAATGTATAAAAGAATAAATCACCGAGTTTTGAACCGATCTATTTTATAGTCATTTTTGACTTGATTTTAAGGGTAAAATGAGTTTGGATGAAATTCAACAGAAAAGTAATTTTCAGAACAATTAAAATGTGAACAACTACCTTACACGCAGAAAGGTCTGCTGCGTCTTTTCCAGCAGTTGGAAGAGCACTTTAATGTATAAAAGAATAAATCATGGAGTTTCAAACTCATCTATTTTATAGTCATTTTTGACTTGATTTTAAGGGTAAAATGAGTTTAGATGAAATTCAACAGAAAAGTAATTTTGACAACAACTTTTCTAAAAACAACTGAATCACACGCAGAAAGGTCTGCTGCGTCTTTTCCAACAGTTGGTTAAGCACTTAAATGTATAAAAAATAAATCACCGAGTTTCGAACACATCTATTTTATAGTCATTTTTGACTCAATTTTACAGTAAAATGAGTTTCAATTAAAATTGCACAAATAAAATTTTTTCACAACAACTTTTTTGAAAACTACTACCTCACACGCAGAAGAGTCTGCTGCGTCGTTTTCAACAATTTGAAAGCACTTTAATGTATAAAAGAATAAATCACCGAATTTTGATCGAAACTAAGTGGTGGTGGCAATGATGGTCTCAGTGGTGAGGGAAAGAATATAGCAGAGATTATGTACCTACCCGACCCCCCACCACCCTACACTCAACGAGCCTACATAAGAGCACTACTGGAAGCCGAGAAAGTGCAATGCTCTAGGTCAGGGACCAGATCACTGGTCAGTGAGCTGCTGACAGTCCCCTGTAGTGGATGTTAATGTTGTACAATGAAATCATTTAAAAATTATTTCCGCTCACCCCACCACTGATCTGTTCTATTCTGGCTCAGATCAATATTTAATCTATGTTTTGTGCTTGAAATGAGCAAAGAAACAAATTTTGGGGATTAAATAATAAGTCAAACAAAACTTTGAAACAACATTATGAGGATAAAAATGATGTTTTACACTGAAATCAATTAAAAATTATTTTCATTCACCCCACCACTGATCTGTCTTATTCTGGCTTGGATCTTTATTTAATCTCTGTTTTGTGCTTGAAATGAGCAAAGAAACATTATTTCAAGATAAAACAATAAGTCAAACAAAACTTTGAAATATCATTTTGAGGATGAAGATGACGTTGTACACTAAAATCAATTAAAAAATTTTTCCATTCACCCCACCACTGATCTGTTTTAATCTGGCTTGGATCTTTATTTAATCTCTGTTTTGTGCTTGAAATGAGCAAAGAAACATTATTTCAAGATAAAACAATAAGTCAAACAAAACTTTGAAATATCATTTTGAGGATGAAGATGACGTTGTACACTAAAATCAATTAAAAATTATTTCCATTCACCCCACCACTGATCTGTTCTATTCTGGCTCAGATCAATATTTAATCTCTGTTTTGTGCTTGAAATGAGCAAAGAAACAAATTTTGGGGATTAAATAAAGAGTCAAACAAAACTTTGAAATAACATTATGAGGATGAAGATGATGTTGTACACTGAAATCAATTAAAAATTATTTCCATTCACCCCACCACTGATCTGTCCTATTCTGGCTCAGATCTTAAAAGAAAACTACTACCTCACACGCAGAAGAGTCTGCTGCGTCTTTTCCAGCAGTTGGAGGAGCACTTTAATGTATAAAAGAATAAATCACCGAGTTTTGAACCGATCCATTTTATAGTGATTTTTGACTTGATTTTACAGTAAATTGAGTTTGGGTTAAAACTGCATAAATAATTAATTTTTACAACAACTAAAAAGAAAACAACTACCCCACACGCAGAATGGTCTGTTGCGTTGGTTCCAGCAGTTTAAAAACACTTTAATGTATAAAAGAATAAATCACCGAATTTTAACCAAACTGCTTTTTGACTTGTTATTGTACATTTTAATGGTGAAATGAGTTTCGATAAAATTGCACAAATAAACTATTTTCACAACAACTTTTCTAAAAACAACTGAATCACACGCAAAAGAGTGTGTTGCGTCGGTTCCAACAGTTAAAAAGCACTTTAATGTATAAAAGAACAAATCACCAAATTTTAATTAAACTGCTTTTTGACTTGTTATTGTACATTTTAATAGTAAAATGAGTTTCGATTAAAATTGCACAAAAAATTATTTTCACAACAACTTTTCTAAAAACAACTGAATCACACGCAAAAGAGTGTGTTGCGTCGGTTCCAACAGTTAAAAAAACATTTAAATGTATAAAAGAATAAATCACCGAATTTTAACCAAACTGCTTTTTGACTTGTTATTGTACATTTTAATAGTAAAATGAGTTTCGATAAAATCTCACAGAAAAGTAATTTTCACAACAACTTTTCTGAAAACTACTACCTCACACGCAGAAGAGTCTGCTGCGTCGTTTCCTGCAGTTTGAAAGCACTTTAATGTATAAAAGAATAAATCACCGAATTTTAACCAAACTGCTTTTTGACTTGTTATTGTACATTTTAATAGTAAAATGAGTTTCGATAAAATTCCACAGAAAAGTAATTTTCACAACAACTTTTCTGAAAACTACTACCTCACACGCAGAAGAGTCTGCTGCGTCGTTTCCAACAGTTTGAAAGCACTTTAATGTATAAAAGAATAAATCACCGAGTTTTGAACCGATCCATTTTATAGTGATTTTTGACTTGATTTTACAGTAAAGTTGAGTTTGGGTTAAAACTGCATAAATAATTAATTTTTACAACAACTAAAAAGAAAACAACTACCCCACACGCAGAATGGTCTGTTGCGTTGGTTCCAGCAGTTTAAAAACACTTTAATGTATAAAAGAATAAATCACCGAATTTTAACCAAACTGCTTTTTGACTTGTTATTGTACATTTTAATGGTGAAATGAGTTTCGATAAAATTGCACAAATAAACTATTTTCACAACAACTTTTCTAAAAACAACTGAATCACACGCAAAAGAGTGTGCTGCGTCGGTTCCAACAGTTTGAAAGCACTTTAATGTATAAAAGAATAAATCACCGAATTTTAATTAAACTGCTTTTTGACTTGTTATTGTACATTTTAATAGTAAAATGAGTTTCGATTAAAATTGCACAAATAGATTATTTTCACAACAACTTTTCTAAAAACAACTGAATCACACGCAAAGAGTCTGCTGCGTCGTTTCAACAGTTTGAAAGCATTTAAATGTATAAAAAATAAATCACTAATTTTAATTAAACTGCTTTTGACTTGTTATTGTACATTTTAATAGTAAAATGAGTTTCGATTAAAATTGCACAAAAGTAATTTTTCACAACAACTTTTCTAAAAACACTGAATCACACGCAAAGAGTCTGCTGCGTCGGTTCAACAGTTTGAAAGCATTTAAATGTATAAAAAAATAAATCACCGAATTTTAACAAACTGCTTTTTGACTTGTTATTGTACATTTTAATGGTGAAATGAGTTTCGATAAAATTCCACAAAAAGTAATTTTCACAACAACTTTTCTGAAAACTACTACCTCACACGCAGAAGAGTCTGCTGCGTCGGTTCCAACAGTTTGAAAGCACTTTAATGTATAAAAGAATAAATCACCGAATTTTAATCAAACTGCTTTTTGACTTGTTATTGTACATTTTAATAGTAAAATGAGTTTCGATAAAATTCCACAGAAAAGTAATTTTCACAACAACTTTTCTAAAACTACTACCTCACACGCAGAAGAGTCTGCTGCGTCGGTTCCAACAGTTTGAAAGCACTTTAATGTATAAAAGAATAAATCACCGAATTTTAACAAACTGCTTTTTGACTTGTTATTGTACATTTTAATGGTAAATGAGTTTCGATAAAATTCCACAGAAAAGTAATTTTCACAACAACTTTTCTAAAAACTACTACCTCACACGCAGAAGAGTCTGCTGCGTCGGTTCCAACAGTTTGAAAGCACTTTAATGTATAAAAGAATAAATCACCGAATTTTAACAAACTGCTTTTTGACTTGTTATTGTACATTTTAATGTAAAATGAGTTTCGATTAAAATTGCACAAAAATATTTTCACAACAACTTTTCTGAAAATACTACCTCACACGCAGAAGAGTCTGCTGCGTCGGTTTCCAACAGTTTGAAAGCACTTTAATGTATAAAAGAATAAATCACGAATTTTAACCAAACTGCTTTTTGACTTGTTATTGTACATTTTAATGTAAATGAGTTTCGATTAAAATTGCACAAAAGTATTTTCACAACAACTTTTCTAAAACTACTACCTCACACGCAAAGAGTCTGCTGCGTCGGTTCCAACAGTTTGAAAGCACTTTAATGTATAAAAAATAAATCACCGAATTTTAACCAAACTGCTTTTTGACTTGTTATTGTACATTTTAATGTAAAATGAGTTTGGATTAAAATTCACAAATAGAATTTTTTCACAACAACTTTTCTGAAAACTACTACCTCACACGCAGAAGAGTCTGCTGCGTCGTTTCCTGCAGTTTGAAAGCACTTTAATGTATAAAAAATAAATCACCGAATTTTAACCAAACTGCTTTTTGACTTGTTATTGTACATTTTAATGGTAAAATGAGTTTCGATAAAATTCCACAGAAAAGTAATTTTCACAACAACTTTTCTGAAAACTACTACCTCACACGCAGAAGAGTCTGCTGCGTCGGTTTCCAACAGTTTGAAAGCACTTTAATGTATAAAAGAATAAATCACCGAATTTTAACCAAACTGCTTTTTGACTTGTTATTGTACATTTTAATAGTAAAATGAGTTTCGATAAAATTCCACAGAAAAGTAATTTTCACAACAACTTTTCTGAAAACTACTACCTCACACGCAGAAGAGTCTGCTGCGTCGTTTCCAACAGTTTGAAAGCACTTTAATGTATAAAAGAATAAATCACCGAATTTTAACCAAACTGCTTTTTGACTTGTTATTGTACATTTTAATGGTGAAATGAGTTTCGATAAAATTCCACAGAAAAGTAATTTTCACAACAACTTTTCTGAAAACTACTACCTCACACGCAGAAGAGTCTGCTGCGTCGGTTCCAACAGTTTGAAAGCACTTTAATGTATAAAAGAATAAATCACCGAATTTTAACAAACTGCTTTTTGACTTGTTATTGTACATTTTAATAGTAAAATGAGTTTCGATTAAAATTCACAAAAATAATTTTCACAACAAAACTTTTCGAAAACACTACCTCACACGCAAAGAGTTGCTGCGTCGTTTCCAACAGTTTGAAACTTTAATGTATAAAAGAATAAATCACCGAATTTTAACCAAACTGCTTTTTGACTTGTTATTGTACATTTTAATGTAAAATGAGTTTCGATAAAATTCCACAGAAAATATTTTCACAACAACTTTCTGAAAACTACTACTCACACGCAGAAAGAGTCTGCTGCGTCGTTTCCAACAGTTTGAAAGCACTTTAATGTATAAAAGAATAAATCACCGAATTTTAACCAAACTGCTTTTTGACTTGTTATTGTACATTTTAATAGTAAATGAGTTTCGATAAAATTCCACAAAAGTATTTTCACAACAACTTTTCTGAAAACTACTACCTCACACGCAAAGAGTCTGCTGCGTCGTTTCCACAGTTTGAAAGCACTTTAATGTATAAAAGAATAAATCACCGAATTTTAACAAACTGCTTTTTGACTTGTTATTGTACATTTTAATGTAAATGAGTTTCGATAAAATTGCACAAAATAATTTTCACAACAACTTTTCTGAAAACTACTACCTCACACGCAGAAGAGTCTGCTGCGTCGTTTCCAACAGTTTGAAAGCACTTTAATGTATAAAAGAATAAATCACGAATTTTAACAAACTGCTTTTTGACTTGTTATTGTACATTTTAATAGTAAAATGAGTTTCGATAAAATTCCACAGAAAAGTAATTTTCACAACAACTTTTCTGAAAACTACTACCTCACACGCAGAAGAGTCTGCTGCGTCGTTTCCACAGTTTGAAAGCACTTTAATGTATAAAAGAATAAATCACCGAATTTTAACAAACTGCTTTTTGACTTGTTATTGTACATTTTAATGTAAAATGAGTTTCGATAAAATTCACAGAAAAGTAATTTTCACAACAACTTTTCTGAAAACTACTACCTCACACGCAGAAGAGTCTGCTGCGTCGTTTCCAACAGTTTGAAAGCACTTTAATGTATAAAAAATAAATCACCGAATTTTAACCAAACTGCTTTTTGACTTGTTATTGTACATTTTAATAGTAAATGAGTTTCGATAAAATTCCACAGAAAAGTAATTTTCACAACAACTTTTCTGAAAAACTACTACCTCACACGCAGAAGAGTCTGCTGCGTCGTTTCCACAGTTTGAAAGCACTTTAATGTATAAAAAATAAATCACCGAATTTTAACCAAACTGCTTTTTGACTTGTTATTGTACATTTTAATAGTAAAATGAGTTTCGATAAAATTCCACAGAAAAGTAATTTTCACAACAACTTTTCTGAAAACTACTACTCACACGCAGAAGAGTCTGCTGCGTCGTTTCCAACAGTTTGAAAGCACTTTAATGTATAAAAGAATAAATCACCGAATTTTAACAAACTGCTTTTTGACTTGTTATTGTACATTTTATAGTAAATGAGTTTCGATAAAATTCCACAAAAAGTATTTTCACAACAACTTTTCTAAAACTACTACTCACACGCAGAAGAGTCTGCTGCGTCGGTTCCAACAGTTTGAAAGCACTTTAATGTATAAAAGAATAAATCACCGAATTTTAACAAACTGCTTTTTGACTTGTTATTGTACATTTTAATGGTGAAATGAGTTTCGATAAAATTGACAAAAATAATTTTTTACAACAACTTTTCTGAAAACTACTACCTCACACGCAAAGAGTCTGCTGCGTCGTTTTCAACAGTTTGAAAGCACTTTAATGTATAAAAGAATAAATCACCGAGTTTCGAACAGATCTATTTTATAGTCATTTTTGACTTGATTTTACAGTAAAATGAGTTTCGATAAAATTCCACAGAAAAGTAATTTTCACAACAACTTTCTGAAAACTACTACTCACACGCAGAAGAGTCTGCTGCGTCGTTTCCAACAGTTTGAAAGCACTTTAATGTATAAAAGAATAAATCACCAATTTTATTAAACTGCTTTTTGACTTGTTATTGTCATTTTAAGTAAAATGAGTTTCGATAAAATTCACAGAAAAATTTTCACAACAACTTTTCTGAAAACTACTACATCACACGCAGAAGAGTCTGCTGCGTCGGTTCCACAGTTTGAAAGCACTTTAATGTATAAAAGAATAAATCACCGAATTTTAATCAAACTGCTTTTTGACTTGTTATTGTACATTTTAATGGTGAAATGAGTTTCGATAAAATTCCACAGAAAAGTAATTTTCACAACAACTTTTCTGAAAACTACTACCTCACACGCAGAAGAGTCTGCTGCGTCGGTTTCCAACAGTTTAAAAGCACTTTAATGTATAAAAGAATAAATCACCGAGTTTCGAACAGATCTATTTTATAGTCATTTTTGACTTGATTTTACAGTAAAATGAGTTTCGATAAAATTCCACAGAAAAGTAATTTTCACAACAACTTCTCTGAAAACTACTACCTCACACGCAGAAGAGTCTGCTGCGTCGTTTCCAACAGTTTGAAAGCACTTTAATGTATAAAAGAATAAATCACCCAATTTTAATTAAACTGCTTTTTGACTTGTTATTGTACATTTTAATGTAAAATGAGTTTCGATAAAATTCCACAGAAAAGTAATTTTTACAACAACTTTTCTGAAAACTACTACCTCACACGCAGAAGAGTCTGCTGCGTCGGTTCCAACAGTTTGAAAGCACTTTAATGTATAAAAGAATAAATCACAGAATTTTAACCAAACTGCTTTTTGACTTGTTATTGTACATTTTAATGGTGAAATGAGTTTCGATTAAAATTGCAAAAATAAAATTTTTTTTACAACAACTTTTCTGAAAACTACTACCTCACACGCAAAAGAGTCTGCTGCGTCGTTTTCAACAGTTTGAAAGCACTTTAATGTATAAAAGAATAAATCACCGAGTTTCGAACAGATCTATTTTATAGTCATTTTTGACTTGATTTTACAGTAAAATGAGTTTCGATAAAATTCCACAGAAAAGTAATTTTCACAACAACTTTTCTGAAAACTACTACCTCACACGCAGAAGAGTCTGTTGCGTCGTTTCCAACAGTTTGAAAGCATTTTAATGTATAAAAGAATAAATCACCGAATTTTAATTAAACTGCTTTTTGACTTGTTATTGTACATTTTAATAGTAAAATGAGTTTCGATTAAAATTGCACAAATAGATTATTTTCACAACAACTTTTCTAAAAACAACTGAATCACACGCAAAAGAGTGTGCTGCGTCGGTTCCAACAGTTGGAAAAGCATTTAAATGTATAAAAAAATAAATTACCGAATTTTGATCGAAACTAAGTGGTGGTGGCAATGATGGTCTCAGTGGTGAGGGAAAGAATGTAGCAGAGATTATGTACCTACCCGACCCCCCACCACCCTACACTCAACGAGCCTACATAAGAGCACTACTGGAAGCCGAGAAAGTGCAATGCTCTAGGTCAGGGACCAGATCACTGGTCAGTGAGCTGCTGACAGTCCCCTGTAGTGGATGTTAATGTTGTACAATGAAATCATTTAAAAATTATTTCCGCTCACCCCACCACTGATCTGTTCTATTCTGGCTCAGATCAATATTTAATCTCTGTTTTGTGCTTGAAATGAGCAAAGAAACAAATTTTGGGGATTAAATTAAAAGTCAAACAAAACTTTGAAATAACATTATGATGATGAAGATGATGTTGTACAATGAAATCATTTAAAAATTATTTCTGTTCACCCCATTACTGATCTGTTCTATTCTGGCTCAGATCATTATTTAATCTCTGTTTTGTGTTTGAAATGAGCAAAGAAACATTATTTGGGGATTAAATAAAAAGTCAAACAAAACTTTGAAATAACATTATGAGGATGAAGATGATGTTGTACAATGAAATCATTTAAAAATTATTTCCGCTCACCCCACCACTGATCTGTTCTATTCTGGCTCAGATCATTATTTAATCTTTGTTTTGTGTTTGAAATGAGCAAAGAAACAACATTTGGGGATTAAATAAAGAGTCAAACAATAATTGAAAAATAATAAATGAGGTAGAAGATGACGTTGTACACTGAAATCAATTAAAAATTATTTCCATTCACCCCACCACTGATTTGTTTTATTCTGGCTCAGATCATTATTTAATCTCTGTTTTGTGCTTAAAATGAGCAAAGAATCAATTTTGGGAATTAAATAAAAAATAAAACAATAATTTAAAAATAATAAATGAGGTAGAAGATGACGTTGTACACTGAAATCAATTAAAAATTATTTCCGCTAACCCCACACTTGATTTGTTTTTTTCTGGCTCATATCATTATTTAATCTTTGTTTTGTGCTTAAAATGAGCAAAGAAACATTATTTTGGGATTAAACAATGAGTCAAACAAAACTTTGAAATATCATTTTGAGGATGAAGATGATGTTGTACACTGAAATCAATTAAAAATTTTTCCATTCACCCCACCACTGATCTGTCCTATTCTGGCTCAGATGTTAAAAGAAAACTACTACCTCACACGCAGAAGAGTTTGCTGCGTCGGTTCCAACAGTTTGAAAGCACTTAAATGTATAAAAGAATAAATCACTGAATTTTAACCAAACTGCTTTTTGACTTGTTATTGTACATTTTAATAGTAAAATGAGTTTCGATTAAAATTGCACAAATAAATTATTTTCACAACAACTTTTCTAAAAACAACTGAATCACACGCAAAAGAGTGTGTTGCGTCGGTTCCAACAGTTGGAAAAGCATTTAAATGTATAAAAAAATAAATCACCGAATTTTAACCAAACTGCTTTTTGACTTGTTATTGTACATTTTAATAGTAAAATGAGTTTTGATAAAATTCCACAGAAAAGTAATTTTCACAACAACTTTTCTGAAAACTACTACCTCACACGCAGAAGAGTCTGCTGCGTCGTTTCCTGCAGTTTGAAAGCACTTTAATGTATAAAAATAAAAATCACCGAATTTTAATCAAACTGCTTTTTGACTTGTTATTGTACATTTTAATGGTGAAATGAGTTTCGATAAAATTCCACAGAAAAGTAATTTTCACAACAACTTTTCTGAAAACTACTACCTCACACGCAGAAGAGTCTGCTGCGTCGTTTCCTGCAGTTTGAAAGCACTTTAATGTATAAAAGAATAAATCACCGAATTTTAACCAAACTGCTTTTTGACTTGTTTTTGTACATTTTAATAGTAAAATGAGTTTTAATTAAAATTGCACAAATAGATTATTTTTACAACAACTTTTCTAAAAACAACTGAATCACACGCAAAAGAGTGTGCTGCGTCGGTTCCAACAGTTGGAAAAGCACTTTAATGTATAAAAAAAAATCACCGAATTTTAACCAAACTGCTTTTTGACTTGTTATTGTACATTTTAATAGTAAAATGAGTTTTGATAAAATTCCACAGAAAAGTAATTTTCACAACAACTTTTTTGAAAACTACTACATCACACGCAGAAGAGTCTGCTGCGTCGTTTCCTGCAGTTTGAAAAGCATTTAAATGTATAAAAAAATAAATCACCGAATTTTAACCAAACTGCTTATTGACTTGTTATTGTACATTTTAATGGTGAAATGAGTTTCAATTAAAATTGCACAAAAAAATTTTTTTACAACAACTTTTCTGAAAACTACTACCTCACACGCAAAAGAGTCTGCTGCGTCGTTTTCTGCAGTTTGAAAGCACTTTAATGTATAAAAGAATAAATCACCGAGTTTCGAACAGATCTATTTTATAGTCATTTTTGACTTGATTTTACAGTAAAATGAGTTTCGATAAAATTCCACAGAAAAGTAATTTTCACAACAACTTTTCTGAAAACTACTACCTCACACGCAGAAGAGTCTGCTGCGTCGGTTCCAACAGTTGGAAAGCACTTTAATGTAAAAAATAAAATCACCGAATTTAACCAAACGATCTTTTTGCTTGTGACTGTACTTTTGTGAAATGGTTTGTTAAAATTGCACAAATAATTATTTTTGACAACAACTTTTCTGAAAACTATACCTACACGCAGAAGAGTTCTGCTTTTTGCGTTGATTATGTATAGATATCTGCAAGTTTGCATCTATTATGCACTTTACGATTAAATGATTGAATTAAAAAAGTATTTTGTCAAACAACTTTCTCTGAAAAACATTATACTACCGCAGAAACTGCGCGTCTTCTGCAGTTGAAAGCACTTTAATGATAAAAAATAATACCGAGTTTCAACCAGATCACTTGTCATGTTGACTTGATTTGTAGTGTGAATGATTTCATAAAATCATAAAAATTATTTCTTCACAACAACTTTCTTGAAAACTACTACCTCTACACGCAGAAAGTCTGCTGCGTCGTTTCTGCAGTTGAAAACACTTTAATGTATAAAAGAATAAATCACCGAATTTTAACCAAACTGCTTTTTGACTTGTTATTGTACATTTTAATGGTGAAATGAGTTTCGATTAAAATTGCACAAATAAAATTTTTTCACAACAACTTTTCTAAAACTACTACCTCACACGCAGAAGAGTCTGCTGCGTCGTTTCTTGCAGTTTGAAAGCACTTTAATGTATAAAAGAATAAATCACCGAATTTTAACCAAACTGCTTTTTGACTTGTTATTGTACGTTTTAATGGTGAAATGAGTTTCGATTAAAATTGCATAAATAGAATTTTTTCACAACAACTTTTCTGAAAACTACTACCTCACACGCAGAAGAGTCTGCTGCGTCGTTTCCTGCAGTTTGAAAGCACTTTAATGTATAAAAAATAAATCACCGAATTTTAACCAAACTACTTTTTGACTTGTTATTGTACATTTTAATGGTGAAATGAGTTTCGATTAAAATTGCACAAATAGAATTTTTTACAACAACTTTTCTGAAAACTACTACCTCACACGCAGAAGAGTCTGCTGCGTCGTTTCCTGCAGTTTGAAAGCACTTTAATGTATAAAAGAATAAATCACCGAATTTTAACCAAACTACTTTTTGACTTGTTATTGTACATTTTAATGGTGAAATGAGTTTCGATTAAAATTGCACAAATAATTATTTTTGACAACAACTTTTTTAAAAACAACTACCCAACACGCAGAAGAGTCTGCTGGGTCGTTTCCTGCAGTTTGAAAGCACTTTAATGTATAAAAATAAAAATCACAGAATTTTGATCAAAACTAAGTGGTGGTGGCAATGATGGTCTCAGTGGTGAAGAAGAATGTAGCAGGGATTATGTACCTACCCGACCCCCCACCACCCTACACTCAACGAGCCTACATAAGAGCACTACTGGAAGCCAAAAAAGTGCAATGCTCTAGGTCAGGGACCAGATCACTGGTCAGAGAGCTGCTGGGTCCGTTTTCCTGCATTTAAAGTTTAAGTAAAAAATAAAAATTTTTGATCAAACACTAATGGGGGTGGCAATGATGGCTCAGTTGAAGAAGAATGTCGGGGGTTTGTACCTGAAAAATGAGCAGAAGAGTCTCTGGATCGTTCCTGCAGTTTGAAAGCACTTTATGTATAAAAATAAAATCACGAATTTTGATCAAAACTAGTGGTGGTGCAATGATGGTCTAGTGGTAAGAAGAATGTAGCAGGGATTATGTACTACCCACCCCCCACCACCCTACATCAACGAGCCTCATAAGAGCTCTTGGAAGGCAAAAAATCAATTTAGGTGGATAAATAAGAGTCACAACTTTGACAATAACATGTGTGGATGTAATGTGTGTACATAAAATCAATTAAAAATTATTTCCATTCACCCCACACTGATCTGTCCCATTCTGACTCAGATCATTATTTAATCTCTGTTTTGTGCTTGAAATGAGCAAAAATAATTTGGGGATTAAATAAAGAGTCAAACAAAACTTTGAAATAACATTTGATGATGAGATGATGTTGTACAATGAAATCAATTAAAAATTATTTCCATTCACCCCACCACTGATCTGTCCCATTCTGGCTCAGATCATTATTTAATCTCTGTTTTGTGCTTGAAATGAGCAAAGAAACATTATTTGGGGATTAAATAAAGAGTCAAACAAAACTTTGAAATAACATTATGAGGATGAAGATGATGTTGTACACTGAAATCAATTAAAAATTATTTCCATTCACCCCACCACTGATCTGTCCCATTCTGGCTCAGATCATTATTTAATCTCTGTTTTGTGCTTGAAATGAGCAAAGAAACATTATTTGGGGATTAAATAAAGAGTCAAAC
The DNA here is from genome assembly GCA_024499935.1 of Tyrophagus putrescentiae. Classification (NCBI taxonomy): domain Eukaryota; kingdom Metazoa; phylum Arthropoda; class Arachnida; order Sarcoptiformes; family Acaridae; genus Tyrophagus; species Tyrophagus putrescentiae. The sequence continues at coordinate 15,315,514 of JAMZRA010000005.1, forward strand.
AAAACTTTGAAATAACATTATGAGGATGAAGATGATGTTGTACACTGAAATCAATTAAAAATTATTTCCATTCACCCCAACTGATCTGTCCCATTCTGGCTCAGATCATTATTTAATCTCTGTTTTGTGCTTGAAATGAGCAAAGAAACATATTTGGGGATTAAATAAAGAGTCAAACAAAACTTTGAAATAACATTATGAGGATGAAGATGATGTTGTACACTGAAATCAATTAAAAATTATTTCCGCTCATTCCAATACTGATCTGTTTTATTCTGGCTCAGATCATTATTTAATCTCTGTTTTGTGCTTGAAATGAGCAAAGAAACATTATTTGGGGATTAAATAAAGAGTCAAACAAAACTTTGAAATAACATTATGAGGATGAAGATGATGTTGTACACTGAAATCAATTAAAAATTATTTCCATTCACCCCACCACTGATCTGTCCCATTCTGACTAGAACTATTTACTCTTTGCTGAATGCAAAGAAATAATTTGGTAAAGAGTCACAACTTTGTCATTTTGAGAGAAGATGTTGTACATAAACAATTAAAATTATTCCATTCACCCACACTGATCTTCATTCTGGCTCAGATCATTTATTAATTCTGTAATGATTGTGGTTGAAATAGTCACAAAAATTATTTGGGATTAAAAAGGTCAACTAATTTAAAAAAACATTACTTGATGCAGAAGATTGTGGTCGTTCCATGAAACATATGATAAAAATTATTCCATTACACCCACACGATCTTTTTGTACATTATTATTAATTTTTGTGCTGAAATGAGCAAAATATTTGGGATTAAATCACAAATAGAGTATTACAAAATTTTTGAAAATACTACTACGCAGAAGAGTTGCTGCTGTTTCACTGAAGTTTAAAAGCATTATGTATAAAAATACATACCGATTTTACGCAGATCATTATTTAATCTGTTTTGTCTTGAAATGAGTAAAGAAATGATTTGGATTATAAATGTCACAAAATTGAATAATTTGAGAACAACTTTTCTAAAACAATAAATACCGCTCACGCAAAGAGTCTGCTGCGTGTTTTCTGCCAGTTTGAAACCTTTAATGTATAAATAGAATAAATCACAATTTTAAAGCAAACACTTTGAATAACATTATGTAGATTTTAAGTGAAATGAGTTTCGATAAATTCCAATTAAATTATTTCACAACAACTTTTTCTGAAAAAACTACTACCTACACGCAGAAGAGTCTGCTGCGTCGTTTCTGCAGTTTGAAAGCACTTTAATGTATAAAAAAATAAATCACCGAATTTTAACCAAACTGCTTTTTGACTTGTTATTGTACATTTTAATGGTGAAATGAGTTTCGATTAAAATTGCACAAATAGAATTTTTTTCACAACAACTTTTCTGAAAACTACTACCTCACACGCAGAAAAGTCTGCTGCGTCGTTTCCTGCAGTTTGAAAGCACTTTAATGTATAAAAGAATAAATCACCGAATTTTAACCAAACTACTTTTTGACTTGTTATTGTACATTTTATGTGAAATGTAGTTTGATTAAAATTGCACAAATAGATTATTTTACAACAACTTTTCTGAAAACTACTACCTCACACGCAGAAGAGTCTGCTGCGTCGTTTCCTGCAGTTTGAAAGCACTTTAATGTATAAAAAATAAATCACCGAATTTTAACCAAACTGCTTTTTGACTTGTTATTGTACATTTTAATGGTGAAATGAGTTTCGATTAAAATTGCACAAATAGAATTTTTTCACAACAACTTTTCTGAAAACTACTACCTCACACGCAGAAGAGTCTGCTGCGTCGTTTCCTGCAGTTTGAAAGCACTTTAATGTATAAAAAATAAATCACCGAATTTTAACCAAACTGCTTTTTGACTTGTTATTGTACATTTTAATGGTGAAATGAGTTTCGATTAAAATTGCACAAATAATTATTTTTGACAACAACTTTTTTAAAAACAACTACCCAACACGCAGAAGAGTCTGCTGCGTCGTTTCCTGCAGTTTGAAAGCACTTTAATGTATAAAAAATAAATCACCGAATTTTAACCAAACTGCTTTTTGACTTGTTATTGTACATTTTAATGGTGAAATGAGTTTCGATAAAACTCCACAGAAAAGTAATTTTCACAACAACTTTTCTGAAAACTACTACCTCACACGCAGAAGAGTCTGCTGCGTCGTTTCCTGCAGTTTGAAAGCACTTTAATGTATAAAGAATAAATCACCGAATTTTAACCAAACTACTTTTTGACTTGTTATTGTACATTTTAATGGTGAAATGAGTTTCGATTAAAATTGCACAAATAGATTATTTTTACAACAACTTTTCTGAAAACTACTACCTCACACGCAGAAGAGTCTGCTGCGTCGTTTCCTGCAGTTTGAAAGCACTTTAATGTATAAAAAATAAATCACCGAATTTTAACCAAACTGCTTTTTGACTTGTTATTGTACATTTTAATGGTGAAATGAGTTTCGATTAAAATTGCACAAATAGATTTTTTACAACAACTTTTCTGAAAACTACTACCTCACACGCAGAAGAGTCTGCTGCGTCGTTTCCTGCAGTTTGAAAGCACTTTAATGTATAAAAATAAAATCACCGAATTTTAACCAAACTCTTTTTGACTTGTTATTGTACATTTTAATGGTGAAATGAGTTTCGATTAAAATTGCACAAATAGATTTTTACAAAACTTTTCTGAAAATACTATCACACGCAGAAGAGTCTGCTGCGTCGTTTCCTGCAGTTTGAAAGCACTTTAATGTATAAAAAAAAAATCACCGAATTTTAACCAAACTGCTTTTTGACTTGTTATTGTACATTTTAATGGTGAAATGAGTTTCGATTAAAATTGCACAAATAGAATTTTTTCACAACAACTTTTCTAAAACAACTCTCACACGCAGAAGAGTCTGCTGCGTCGTTTCCTGCAGTTTGAAAGCACTTAATGTTAAAAATAAAATCACCGATTTTAACCAAACTGCTTTTTGACTTGTTATTGTACATTTTAATGGTGAAATGAGTTTTCGATTAAAATTGCACAAATAGATTATTTTACAACAACTTTTCTGAAAATTACTACCTCACACGCAGAAGAGTCTGTGCGTCGTTTCCTGCAGTTTGAAAGCACTTTAATGTATAAAAATAAAAATCACCGAATTTTAACCAAACTACTTTTTGACTTGTTATTGTACATTTTAATGTGAAATGAGTTTGATTAAAATTGCACAAATAGATTATTTTCACAACAACTTTTCTGAAAACAACTACCATCACACGCAAAGAGTTGCTGCGTCGTTTCCTGCAGTTTGAAAGCACTTTAATGTATAAAAATAAAAATCACGAATTTTAATCAAACAAAGTTTGACATGATGTACTTGTAAGTAAGAATGTACAAAATTCAAATAGTATTACCCACTCCCTAAACACTACACTCACAGCTACAAAGAGCTCTGGCGTTAAGCTAAAAAGTCATTTAGTAGGAAATCAAGGTCATCAACTTTGACAATAACTTAGTGGTGTGAATGATGTTGTAATGAAAATCAATTAAAAATTATTTCCATTCTACCCACTACTGATCTGTCATTCTGTCAGATCATTATTTAAATCCTGTTTGGCTTGAAATGAGCAAGAAACATTAAATAAGAGTCCTTGTGATTACATTATGAGAGAAGATATGTTGTACAGAAATCAATTCAAAATCTATTTCCATTACCCATCTTACTGAATTACTGTAGTATTTGGCTTGAAACTTACAAAAAAACAACTTTTTAAAACACTTACAACGCAGAAAAGTCTGCTGCGTCGTTTTCTGCAGTTTGAAAGCACTTTAATGTATAAAAGATTAAATCACCGAGTTTCGAACCAGATCTATTTTATAGTCATTTTTGACTTGAATTTACTGTAAAGTGAGTTTGGTTGAAACTTCACAAATAATTATTTTTGACAACAACTTTTTTAAAAACAACTACTTCTAACGCAGAAAAGTCTGCTGCGTCGTTTTCTGCAGTTTAAAAGCACTTTAATGTATAAAAGAATAAATCACCGATTTCAACCAAACTGCTTTTGATTGTTTTGACATTTTAATGTAAATGAGTTTGATTAAATTCACAAATAATTTTTTACAACAACTTTTCTGAAAACTACTACCTCACACGCAGAAGAGTCTGCTGCGTCGTTTCCTGCAGTTTGAAAGCACTTTAATGTATAAAAATAAATCACCGAATTTTAACCAAACTGCTTTTTGACTTGTTATTGTACATTTTAATGGTGAAATGAGTTTCGATTAAAATTGCACAAATAGATTATTTTTACAACAACTTTTCTGAAAACTACTACCTCACACGCAGAAGAGTCTGCTGCGTCGTTTCCTGCAGTTTGAAAGCACTTTAATGTATAAAAGATAAATCACCGAATTTTAACCAACTGCTTTTTGACTTGTTATTGTACATTTTAATGGTAAATGAGTTTCGATTAAATTCACAAATAATTATTTTACAACAACTTTTCTGAAAAACTACTACCTCACACGCAGAAGAGTCTGCTGCGTCGTTTCCTGCAGTTTGAAAGCACTTTAATGTAAAAGAATAAATCACCGAATTTTAACCAACTACTTTTTGACTTGTTATTGTACATTTTAATGTAAATGAGTTTGATTAAAATTCACAAATAATTATTTTACAACAACTTTTCTAAAACTACTACCTCACACGCAGAAGAGTCTGCTGCGTCGTTTCCTGCAGTTTGAAAGCACTTTAATGTATAAAAGAATAAATCACCGAATTTAACCAAACTACTTTTTGACTTGTTATTGTACATTTTAATGTGAAATGAGTTTCGATTAAATTCACAAATAGATTTTTTACAACAACTTTTCTGAAAACTACTACCTCACACGCAGAAGAGTCTGCTGCGTCGTTTCCTGCAGTTTGAAAGCACTTTAATGTATAAAGAATAAATCACCGAATTTAACCAAACTATGTTTGACTTGTTATTGTACTTTTAATGGTGAAATGAGTTTGATTAAATTCACAAAATATTTTACAACAACTTTTCTAAAACTAACGGAAGTCGTGGTGTTCTGCAGTTGAAACCTTTAAGTATAAAAAACAGATTAACATTTTGACTTGTTGATGTCTTTAAGTGAATAGTTGATAAATTGCCAACTAACTATCTCCACAACACTTTGCAAAACCTACTGAACCAAAAAGTGCAATGCTCTAGTCAGGACCAGAACTGGTCAGTGAACTGCTGACAGTCCCCTTAGTGGATGTTAATGTTGTACAATAAAATCAATTAAAAATTATTTCATTCACCCCACACTGATCTGTCCATTCTGGCCAGATCATTATTTAATCTCTGTTTTGTGCTTGAAATGAGCAAAGAAATAAATTTTGAGGATTAAACTAATGAGTCAAACAAACTTTGAAATAACATTATGAGATGAAGATGATGTTGTACATGAAATCAATTAAAAATTATTTCCATTCACCCCACACTGATCTGTCCATTCGCTGACTCAGATCATATTTAATCTCGTTTGTGCTGAATGAGCAGAAAAACATTTGATGTAATAAAGAGTCAAACAAACTTTGAAAACATTTGATGATGAATGATGTTGTACATGAAATCAATTAAAAATTATTTCCGTTACCACCACTGATCTGTCATTCTGGCTCAGATCTTTTTAATCTCTTTGGCTTGAAATGAGCAAGAAAAGTCTGTGGGTTAATCAAGAGTCAAACAAAACTTTAAATAACAATGAGATGAAGATGATGTTGTACAGAATCATAAAATTTTTATCACACTGTCGTCTTCGCTCGATCATTTTTAACTCGTTTGGTTGAAATGCAAAGAAATATTTTGGATAAACAATATCAAAAAAACTTATACATTAAGAGAAGATGCTGGTCGTTTCATGAAACATTAAAATATATATAAACAATCAGCCATTTGCTCAGATATTATTTATTTGTTTTGTTGATGAGATTTTAATGGTAAATGATTTGGTTGAAATTCACAAATAATTATTTTGACAACAACTTTTCTGAAAAAACTACTACTCAACGCAGAAAGTCTGGTCGTTCGCAGTTAACATTAATGATAAATAAATAATTATCACGATTCCATTATACCCAACTGATCTGTCTTATTTGGCTTCAATTTTAAAAAACTACTACTACAGCAAATCTGCTGCGTCGTTTCTGCAGTTGATAAAGTAAAGAATAAAAGATTAAATCACGAGTTCAACAACATTTTTGCAACTATTATAGATACTGTAAATGATGTTTCGGTTGAAATTCAAAAAAATTATTTTATGTACAACAACTTTTCTTAAAAATACTACCTACACGCAGAAGAGTCTGCTGCGTCGTTTCCTGCAGTTTGAAAGCACTTTAATGTATAAAAGAATAAATCACCGAGTTTTAACCAAACTGCTTTTTGACTTGTTATTGTACTTTTATGGTGAAATGAGTTTCGATTAAAATCACAAAAATTATTTTACAACAACTTTTCTAAAACTACTACCTACACGCAGAAAGTCTGCTGCGTCGTTTTCTGCAGTTTGAAAGCACTTTAATGTATAAAAGAATAAATCACCGAGTTTCAACCAGATCTATTTTATAGTCATTTTGACTTGATTTTATGTAAAGTGAGTTTGGTTGAAACTTCACAAATAATTATTTTTGACAACAACTTTTCTAAAACTACTACCTCACACGCAGAAGAGTCTGCTGCGTCGTTTCTGCAGTTTGAAAGCACTTTAATGTATAAAAGAATAAATCACCGATTTTGTAACCAACTATTTTGACTTGTATTGTACATTTTATGTGTGAAATGAGTTGATTAAAACTTCCACAAAAAGTATTTTTACAACAACTTTTCTGAAAAAACACTACCTCACACGCAGAAGGTCTGCTGCGTCGTTTCTGCAGTTTGAAAGCACTTTAATGTATAAAAGATAAATCACCGAATTGAACCAATGCTTTTTGACTGTCATTATTACTATTTTATGTGAAATGGAGTTTGTTGAAATCACAAATAATATTGTTACAACAACTTTTCTAAAACTACTACTCACACGCAGAAGAGTCTGCTGCGTCGTTCTGCAGTTTGAAAGCACTTTAATGTATAAAGAATAAATCACCGATTTCTGATACGATCATTCTATAGTCATTGTTGAACTTGATTTTTCTTAAGTGAGTTTGGATTGAAAATGTCAACAATGAATATTTACATACAACTGTTTTACACAAACAACTATACTCAACACGCCACATAAGAGTCACTCTGGCAGTTTGAAAGCTCTTTAATGTATAAAAGAGATAAATCACCGATTTAACCAAACTGGTTATTGACTTGTATGACATTTATAGTGAAATGAGTTGTCGATAAAATTCAAAAAAATTATTTCTCACACACTTTGTCTAAAATACTACCTCACAGCATATAAGTCTGCTGGTGTTTCTGCATTTGAGAAAGCACAATTTGGATAAAAAATAAATCACGAATTTGAAAAACATTTGAGTGAAGATGATGTTTGTAAATGAAATATTTAAAATTATTTCCGACACCCACACTGATCTATTCTCAACAGACTTTTAAAAACTACTGCTCTAAACGCAGAAAGTCATGCTGCGTGTTTCACTGCATTAAAGCACTTTAATGTAAGTAACCCGAGTTTTAACTATTTAGTCTTGTTGACTTGATATGGAAATGATTTGAAAATTACAAATATATTTTGACAATAAAAGTCTGCTGCGTCGTTTCGCAGTTGATACACTTAATGATAAAAGATAAATCACAATTTTAAAATCTATTTCATTTATTAGATCCTGATTTTTGCAAATTTTGAAATCACAAGAAATTTCTTACAAACTTTTAAAATATCACAGTAAAATTGTGCGTGTTCATGGTGAAGATAAGTTAGTATAAAAAAACCACAACAAAACTTTGAAATAAATTATGATGAAGATGATGTTGTGACACATAATTATTTGAAAAACTCATTAAAAATTATTTCCTACCCCACACTGATCTGTCTATTCTGGCTCAGATCTTATTTAAAATACTTTTTGCTGAAATGAGCAGATATATTTGGGATTTAAAGAGTAAACAACAATTAAATAACATTATATGAAGATATGTTGTACTGAAATCAATAAAAATTTTTCCGATACCAAATGATCTGATTTTATTTCAAGTCAATTATTGTAATCCTTGATTTTGACTTGTAAGGAAATGAGTTTGGATTAAATTCAACAGAAAATAATTTTGAAACAACTTTTCTAAATAACTAAATACCATCACACAAAAGAAAGTCTGCTGCGTCGTTTCTGCAGATCATTGATAAGCACTTTAATGTATAAAAGAATAAATCACGAAGTTTCGAACCGATATTATAGGTCATTTTGACTTGATTTTACTTAAGTGAGTTGGTTGAAACAATTCAAAAAATTATTTTTACAACAACTTTTCTGAAAAACTACTACCTCACACGCAGAAGAGTCTGCTGCGTCGTTTCCTGCAGTTTGAAAGCACTTTAATGTATAAAAGAATAAATCACCGAATTTTAACCAAACTGCTTTTTGACTTGTTATTGTACATTTTAATGGTGAAATGAGTTTGGTTGAAACTTCACAAATAATTATTTTTACAACAACTTTTCTAAAACTACTACCTCACACGCAGAAGAGTCTGCTGCGTCGTTTCTGCAGTTTGAAAGCACTTTAATGTATAAAAGAATAAATCACCGAGTTTCGAACCGATCTATTTTATAGTCATTTTTGACTGATTTTAATGGTGAATGAGTTGTGAAAATTCACAAAATATTTTTACAACAACTTTTTGAAAACTACTACCTCAACGCAGAAAGTCTGCTGCGTCGTTCCAGTTTGAACAGACACTTTAATGCATAAAAAATATACTACATTCCTGTTAGTGAAAAACGTTATGTTTACACATTTTGAACTGTTTTACTTAAGGAAGTTTCGTTAAACTTCACAAATAGATTATTTTACAACAACTTTTTAAAACATACTACCTCACACGCAGAAGAGTCTGCTGCGTCGTTTCTGCAGTTGAAACACTTTAATGATAAAAAATAAATCACCGATTTTACAAACTACTTTGATGATGAATGAGTTTGATAAATGACAATATTACAATCTAATACTCTCACCACCAGAAGAGTCTGCTGCGTCGTTTCCTGCAGTTTGAAAGCACTTTAATGTAATAAAGATAAAATCACCGAATTTGACAAAACTAAGTGTGGTGAATGATGGTCTCATGGTGAAAGCAATTAGCAAAATTATTTCCTCACCCCACCACTACTACACTCAATCGAGCTCGTACATTTAAAGCACTTTGTGTAAAGACAAAGAAATCAATTTGGTAGGACAAATACTGGTCAGGAAACTGTGAATACTTGAGTGGATGAATGTTGTACATGAAATCATTAAAAATTATTTCCTCACCCCACCACTGATCTGTCATTCTGGCTAGATCATTATTTAATCTCTGTTTTGTGCTTGAAATGAGCAAAGAAACAAATTTTGGGGATTAAATAAAGAGTCAAACAAAACTTTGAAATAACATTATGAGGATGAAGATGATGTTGTGCACTGAAATCAATTAAAAATTATTTCCATTTACCCCACCACTGATCTGTCTTATTCTGGCTCAGATCTTAAAAAACTACTTTCTTACAAGCAGAAAAGTCTTGCGCGTTGTTCGACAGAATTAAAACACTTTAATGTAAAGAGTGTAAAATCATAAAATGTTTTCGAACAGATCTTTTTGCTAGTCATTTTTGACTCTGTTTTGGGTAAAAGAAGTTTGGATGAAATTCAACAGAAAAAATTTGACAACAACTTTGTATAAAAACACACTGAATCACACAAAAAAAGTCTGCTGCGTCGTTTTCAACAGTTGGTATAGCACTTTAATAAAAAAAAATAAATCACTAAGTTTCGAACCGATCTATTTTATAGTCATTTTTGACTTGATTTTACTGTAAAGTGAGTTTGGTTGAAACTTCACAAATAATATTTTGACAACAACTTTTCTGAAAACTACTACCTCACACGCAGAAGAGTCTGCTGCGTCGTTTCTGCAGTTTGAAAGCACTTTAATGTATAAAAAATAAATCACCGAAGTTTCGAACGACTTTTTATGTCATTTTGACTTGATTTTATGTAAATGAGTTTGGTTAAATTCACAAATAATTATTTTGACAACAACTTTTCTAAAACTACTACCTCACACGCAGAAGAGTCTGCTGCGTCGTTTCTGCAGTTTGAAAGCACTTTAATGTATAAAAGAATAAATCACCGATTTTGAACCACTATTTTTGACATTTTGATTGATTTTAATGTAAATGAGTTTGATTGAAATTCACAAATAATATTTTGACAACAACTTTTTAAAAACTACTACCCACACGCAGAAGAGTCTGCTGCGTCGTTTTCTGCAGTTTGAAAGCACTTTAATGTATAAAAGAATAAATCACCGAGTTTGAACCGACTATTTTTAGTCATTTTTGACTGATTTTCTGTAAATGAGTTTGAGTTGAAAACTTCACAAATAATTATTTTTGACAACAACTTTTCTAAAACTACTACCTCACACGCAGAAGAGTCTGCTGCGTCGTTTCTGCAGTTTGAAAGCACTTTAATGTATAAAAGAATAAATCACCGAATTTTAACCAAACTGCTTTTTGACTTGTATTGTACTGATTTTAATGTGAAATGAGTTTGATTAAATTGCACAAATAAATTATTTTACAACAACTTTTCTAAAACTACTACCTCACACGCAGAAGAGTCTGCTGCGTCGTTTCTGCAGTTTGAAAGCACTTAATGTATAAAAGAATAAATCACCGAATTTTAACCAAACTGCTTTTTGACTTGTTATTGTACATTTTAATGTAAATGAGTTTCGATTAAAATTCACAAAAATATTTTTACAACAACTTTTTAAAACAACTACCTCACACGCAGAAGAGTCTGCTGCGTCGTTTCCTGCAGTTTGAAAGCACTTTAATGTATAAAAGAATAAATCACCGAATTTTAACCAAACTACTTTTTGACTTGTTATTGTACATTTTAATGGTGAAATGAGTTTCGATTAAAATTGCACAAAAAATATTTTGCACAACAACTTTTCTAAAAACTACTACTCACACGCAAAGAGTCTGCTGCGTCGTTTCTGCAGTTGAAAGCACTTTAATGTATAAAAGAATAAATCACCGAATTTTAACCAACTCTTTTTGACTTTATTGTACATTTTAATGTAAATGAGTTTCGATTAAAATTCACAAATAATTATTTTACAACAACTTTTCTGAAAACTACTACCTCACACGCAGAAGAGTCTGCTGCGTCGTTTCCTGCAGTTTGAAAGCACTTTAATGTATAAAAGAATAAATCACCGAGTTTCGAACCGATCTATTTTATAGTCATTTTTGACTTGATTTTTCTGTAAAGTGAGTTTGGTTGAAACTTCACAAATAATTATTTTTGACAACAACTTTTCTAAAACTACTACCTCACACGCAGAAGAGTCTGCTGCGTCGTTTCCTGCAGTTTGAAAGCACTTTAATGTATAAAAATAAAAATCACCGAATTTTAACCAACTTTTTGACTTGTTTTGTACATTTTAAGTAAATGAGTTTTGATAAATTCACAAATAATTATTTTTACAACAACTTTTCTGAAAACTACTACCTCACACGCAGAAGAGTCTGCTGCGTCGTTTCCTGCAGTTTGAAAGCACTTTAATGATAAAAGAATAAATCACCGAGTTTCAACCAATCTATTTTATGCTTTTTGACGTTTTTTATGTAAATGAGTTTGGATTAAATTCACAAATAATTATTTTTGACAACAACTTTTCTAAAACACTACCTCACACGCAGAAGAGTCTGCTGCGTCGTTTCCTGCAGTTTGAAAGCACTTTAATGTATAAAAATAAATCACCGAGTTTTAACCAAACTATTTTTGCTTGTTTTGACTGATTTTTAATGTAAATGAGTTTGGATTAAATTCACAAATAATTATTTTTACAACAACTTTTCTGAAAACTACTACCTCACACGCAGAAGAGTCTGCTGCGTCGTTTCCTGCAGTTTGAAAGCACTTTAATGTATAAAAAAATAATTTCACCGAATTTTATCAATCTTTTGACTTGTTTTTACTTTAATGTAAATGAGTTTGGATTAAATTCACAAATAATTATTTTTACAACAACTTTTCTAAAACTACTACCATCACACGCAGAAGAGTCTGCTGCGTCGTTTCTTGCAGTTTGAAAGCACTTTAATGTATAAAGAATAAATCACCGAGTTTCGAACCGATCTATTTTATAGTCATTTTTGACTTGATTTTTCTGTAAAGTGAGTTTGGTTGAAACTTCACAAATAATTATTTTTGACAACAACTTTTCTAAAAACTACTACCTCACACGCAGAAGAGTCTGCTGCGTCGTTTCCTGCAGTTTGAAAGCACTTTAATGTATAAAAGAATAAATCACCGAATTTTAACCAAACTGCTTTTTGACTTGTTATTGTACATTTTAATGGTGAAATGAGTTTCGATAAAATTCCACAGAAAAGTAATTTTCACAACAACTTTTCTGAAAACTACTACCTCACACGCAGAAGAGTCTGCTGCGTCGTTTCCTGCAGTTTGAAAGCACTTTAATGTATAAAGAATAAATCACCGAATTTTAACCAAACTGCTTTTTGACTTGTTATTGTACATTTTAATGGTGAAATGAGTTTCGATTAAAATTGCACAAATAGAATTTTTTCACAACAACTTTTCTGAAAACTACTACCTCACACGCAGAAGAGTCTGCTGCGTCGTTTCCTGCAGTTTGAAAGCACTTTAATGTATAAAAGAATAAATCACCGAATTTTAACCAAACTACTTTTTGACTTGTTATTGTACATTTTAATGGTGAAATGAGTTTTGATTAAAATTGCACAAATAGATTATTTTTACAACAACTTTTCTGAAAACTACTACCTCACACGCAGAAGAGTCTGCTGCGTCGTTTCTGCAGTTTGAAAGCACTTTAATGTATAAAAGAATAAATCACCGAATTTTAACCAAACTACTTTTTGACTTGTTATTGTACATTTTAATGGTGAAATGAGTTTGATTAAAATTCACAAATAATTATTTTGACAACAACTTTTCTAAAACTACTACCTCACACGCAGAAGAGTCTGCTGCGTCGTTTCTGCAGTTTGAAAGCACTTTAATGTATAAAAGAATAAATCACCGAATTTTAACCAAACTGCTTTTTGACTTGTTATTGTACATTTTAATGGTGAAATGAGTTTCGATTAAAATTGCACAAATAGAATTTTTCACAACAACTTTTCTGAAAACTACTACCTCACACGCAGAAGAGTCTGCTGCGTCGTTTCCTGCAGTTTGAAAGCACTTTAATGTATAAAAGAATAAATCACCGAATTTTAACCAAACTACTTTTTGACTTGTTATTGTACATTTTAATGGTGAAATGAGTTTCGATTAAAATTGCACAAATAATTATTTTTGACAACAACTTTTTTAAAAACTACTACCTCACACGCAGAAGAGTCTGCTGCGTCGTTTCCTGCAGTTTGAAAGCACTTTAATGTATAAAGAATAAATCACCGAATTTTAACCAAACTGCTTTTTGACTTGTTATTGTACATTTTAATGGTGAAATGAGTTTCGATTAAAATTGCACAAATAGAATTTTTTCACAACAACTTTTCTGAAAACTACTACCTCACACGCAGAAGAGTCTGCTGCGTCGTTTCCTGCAGTTTGAAAGCACTTTAATGTATAAAAGAATAAATCACCGAATTTTAACCAAACTGCTTTTTGACTTGTTATGTACATTTTATGGTGAAATGAGTTTGATTAAAATTCACAAATAATTATTTTTGACAACAACTTTTCTGAAAACTACTACCTCACACGCAGAAGAGTCTGCTGCGTCGTTTCTGCAGTTTGAAAGCACTTTAATGTATAAAAGAATAAATCACCGAATTTTAACCAAACTGCTTTTTGACTTGTTATTGTACATTTTAATGGTGAAATGAGTTTCGATTAAAATTGCACAAATAGATATTTTCACAACAACTTTTCTGAAAACTACTACCTCACACGCAGAAGAGTCTGCTGCGTCGTTCCTGCAGTTTGAAAGCACTTTAATGTATAAAAAATAAATCACCGAATTTTAACCAAACTGCTTTTTGACTTGTTATTGTACATTTTAATGGTGAAATGAGTTTCGATTAAAATTGCACAAATAGATTTTTCACAACAACTTTTCTGAAAACTACTACCTCACACGCAGAAGAGTCTGCTGCGTCGTTTCCTGCAGTTTGAAAGCACTTTAATGTATAAAAATAAAATCACCGAATTTTAACCAAACTGCTTTTTGACTGATGTTATGTAAGATTTAATGTAAATGAGTTTCGTTACAACACTTCAACAACATACAGCAATTATCAACGACTTCTATTAAAGCACTAGACTACAACGCAAAAGTCTGCTGCGTCGTGTTGTCTCATGTGAAAGATTAATGTAAAAATCAAATTCACAATTTGACTCAAAACTCTGTGTTCTGTTGCCTTAGAATAGTTATGATCTATGTGTGTAAGTAAGTGAATGATAGAATTATTCCTCACCCCACCACACTGTCATTCTGTCAACAACTTGTTTGTGCTTGAAATGAGCAAGAAAATCATGGTTAGAGTCAGACAAATTGAATACATATGAATGAATGATGATGTTGTACAATGAAATCAATTAAAAATTATTTCCTGTCACCCCACCACTGATCTGTCATTCTGGCTCAGATCATTATTTAATCTCTGTTTTGTGCTTGAAATGAGCAAAGAAACATATTTGGGGATTAAATAAAGAGTCAAACAAAACTTTGAAATAACATTATGAGGATGAAGATGATGTTGTACATGAAATCAATTAAAAATTATTTCCATTCACCCCACCACTGATCTGTCCATTCTGGCTCGATCTTATTTAATCTCTGTTTTGTGCTTAAATGAGCAAAGAAACATTTTGGGGATTAAATAAAGAGTCAAACAAAACTTTGAAATAACATTATGAGGATGAAGATGATGTTGTACACTGAAATCAATTAAAAATTATTTCCATTCACCCCACCACTGATCTGTCCCATTCTGGCTCAGATCATTATTTAATCTCTGTTTTGTGCTTGAAATGAGCAAAGAAAAATATTTGGGGATTAAATAAAGAGTCAAACAAAACTTTGAAATAACATTATGAGGATGAAGATGATGTTGTACACTGAAATCAATTAAAAATTATTTCCGCTTACCCCACCACTGATCTGTTCTATTCTGGCTCAGATCATTATTTAATCTCTGTTTTGTGCTTGAAATGAGCAAAGAAACAAATTTGGGATTAAATAAAGAGTCAAACAAAACTTTGAAATAACATTATGAGGATGAAGATGATGTTGTACACTGAAATCAATTAAAAATTATTTCCATTCACCCCACCACTGATCTGTCTATTCTGGCTCAGATCATTATTTAATCTCTGTTTTGTGCTTGAAATGAGCAAAGAAACATTTTGGGGATTAAATAAGAGTCAAACAAAACTTGAAATAATTATGAGGATGAAGATGATGTTGTACACTGAAATCAATTAAAAATTATTTCCATTCACCCCACCACTGATCTGTCCATTCTGGCTCAGATCTTAAAAAAACTACTTTAAGCAGAAGTCTGCTGCGTCGTTTCTGCGTTTAAAAGCACTTAAGTATAAAAGATTAAATCACGAGTTCAAACAAACTACTTTTACATTTATGACATTTATGGATGAAATGAGTGTATGAAATTCATAAAAATTATTTTACACAACTTTTCTGAAAAAACTACTACCTTCAACGCAGAAAAGTCTGCTGCGTCGTTTCCTTGCATATTGAAAGCACTTTAATGTATAAAAATTAATCACCGAGTTTGAACCAACTATTTTATAGTCATTTTTACTGATTTTAATGTGAAATGAGTTTGAGTTGAAAACTTGCACAAATAAATATTTTTACACAACTTTTCTTGAAAAAAAACTACTCACACGCAGAAAGAGTCTGCTGCGTCGTTTCCTGCAGTTTGAAAGCACTTTAATGTATAAAAATAAATCACCGAATTTTAACCAAACTGCTTTTTGACTTGTTATTGTACATTTTAATGGTGAAATGAGTTTCGATTAAAATTGCACAAATAGATATTTTCACAACAACTTTTCTGAAAACTACTACCTCACACGCAGAAGAGTCTGCTGCGTCGTTTCCTGCAGTTTGAAAGCACTTTAATGTATAAAAGAATAAATCACCGAATTTTAACCAAACTGCTTTTTGACTTGTTATTGTACATTTTAATGGTGAAATGAGTTTCGATTAAAATTGCACAAATAATATTTTCACAACAACTTTTCTGAAAAACTACTACCTCACACGCAGAAGAGTCTGCTGCGTCGTTTCCTGCAGTTTGAAAGCACTTTAATGTATAAAAGAATAAATCACCGAATTTTAACCAAACTGCTTTTTGACTTGTTATTGTACATTTTAATGGTGAAATGAGTTTCGATAAAATTCACAGAAAAGTAATTTTCACAACAACTTTTCTGAAAAACTACTACTCACACGCAGAAGGTCTGCTGCGTCGTTTCCTGCAGTTTGAAAGCACTTTAATGTATAAAAGAATAAATCACCGAGTTTAACAAACTGCTTTTTGATGTTATTGTACATTTTAATGGTAAAATGAGTTTCGATAAAATTCACAGAAAAGTATTTTCACAACAACTTTTCTAAAACACTATCACACGCAGAAGAGTCTGCTGCGTCGGTTTCAACAGTTTGAAAGCACTTTAATGTATAAAAGAATAAATCACCGAATTTTAACAAACTGCTTTTGACTTGTTATTGTACATTTTAATGGTGAAATGAGTTTCGATAAAATTCCACAGAAAAGTAATTTTCACAACAACTTTTCTGAAAACTACTACTCACACGCAGAAGAGTCTGCTGCGTCGGTTTCCTGCAGTTTGAAAGCACTTTAATGTATAAAAAAATAAATCACCGAATTTAATCAAACTGCTTTTTGACTTGTTATTGTACATTTTAATGGTAAATGAGTTTCGATAAAATTCCACAGAAAAGTAATTTTCACAACAACTTTTCTGAAAACTACTACCTCACACGCAGAAGAGTCTGCTGCGTCGTTTCAACAGTTTGAAAGCACTTTAATGTATAAAAGAATAAATCACCGAATTTTAACAAACTGCTTTTTGACTTGTTTGTACATTTTAATGGTGAAATGAGTTTCGATAAAATTCCACAGAAAAGTAATTTTCACAACAACTTTTCTGAAAACTACTACTCACACGCAGAAGGTCTGCTGCGTCGGTTTCCAGCAGTTTGAAAGCACTTTAATGTATAAAAAGAATAAATCACCGAATTTAATCAAACTGCTTTTTGACTTGTTATTGTACATTTTAATGGTGAAATGAGTTTCGATAAAATTCCACAGAAAAGTAATTTTCACAACAACTTTTCTGAAAACTACTACCTCACACGCAGAAGAGTCTGCTGCGTCGTTTTCAGTTTGAAAGCACTTTAATGTATAAAAAATAAATCACCGAATTTTAACAAACTGCTTTTGACTTGTTATTGTACATTTTAATGGTGAAATGAGTTTCGATAAAATTCCACAGAAAAGTAATTTTCACAACAACTTTTCTGAAAACTACTACTCACACGCAGAAGGTCTGCTGCGTCGGTTCACAGTTTGAAAGCACTTTAATGTATAAAAGAATAAATCACCGAATTTAACAAACTGCTTTTTGACTTGTTATTGTACATTTTAATGGTGAAATGAGTTTCGATAAAATTCCACAGAAAAGTAATTTTCACAACAACTTTTCTGAAAACTACTACCTCACACGCAGAAGAGTCTGCTGCGTCGTTTCACAGTTTGAAAGCACTTTAATGTATAAAAGAATAAATCACCGAATTTTAACCAAACTGCTTTTTGACTTGTTATTGTACATTTTAATGGTGAAATGAGTTTCGATAAAATTCCACAGAAAAGTAATTTTCACAACAACTTTTCTGAAAACTACCTATCACACGCAGAAGAGTCTGCTGCGTCGGTTCCAGCTGTTGGTAAAGCACTTTAATGTATAAAAAAATAAATCACCGAGTTTTAATCAAACTGCTTTTTGACTTGTTATTGTACATTTTAATGGTGAAATGAGTTTCGATAAAATTCCACAGAAAAGTAATTTTCACAACAACTTTTCTAAAAACAACTGAATCACACGCAGTAAGGTCTGCTGCGTCGGTTCCAGCTGTTGGTAAAGCACTTTAATGTATAAAAAAATAAATCACCGAATTTTAATCAAACTGCTTTTTGACTTGTTATTGTACATTTTAATGGTGAAATAAGTTTCGATAAAACTCCACAGAAAAGTAATTTTCACAACAACTTTTCTGAAAACTACTTCTTCACACGCAGAAGAGTCTGCTGCGTCGGTTCCAGCTGTTGGTAAAGCACTTTAATGTATAAAAAAATAAATCACCGAGTTTTAATCAAACTGCTTTTTGACTTGTTATTGTACATTTTAATGGTGAAATGAGTTTCGATAAAATTCCACAGAAAAGTAATTTTCACAACAACTTTTCTGAAAACTACTACCTCACACGCAGAAAAGTCTGCTGCGTCGTTTCCTGCAGTTTGAAAGCACTTTAATGTATAAAAAAATAAATCACCGAGTTTCGAACACATCTATTTTATAGTCATTTTTGACTTGATTTTAAGGGTAAAATGAGTTTTGATAAAATTCCACAGAAAAGTAATTTTCACAACAACTTTTCTAAAAACAACTGAATCACACGCAGTAAGGTCTGCTGCGTCGGTTCCAGCTGTTGGTAAAGCACTTTAATGTATAAAAAAATAAATCACCGAATTTTAATCAAACTGCTTTTTGACTTGTTATTGTACATTTTAATGGTAAAATGAGTTTCGATAAAACTCCACAGAAAAGTAATTTTCACAACAACTTTTCTGAAAACTACTACCTCACACGCAGAAGAGTCTGCTGCGTCGTTTCCTGCAGTTTGAAAGCACTTTAATGTATAAAAATAAAAATCACCGAATTTTAACCAAACTGCTTTTTGACTTGTTATTGTACATTTTAATGGTGAAATGAGTTTCGATAAAATTCCACAGAAAAGTAATTTTCACAACAACTTTTCTGAAAACTACTACCTCACACGCAGAAGAGTCTGCTGCGTCGTTTCCTGCAGTTTGAAAGCACTTTAATGTATAAAAGAATAAATCACCGAATTTTAACCAAACTGCTTTTTGACTTGTTATTGTACATTTTAATGGTGAAATGAGTTTCGATAAATATCCACAGAAAAGTAATTTTCACAACAACTTTTCTGTAAACTACTACCTCACACGCAGAAGAGTCTGCTGCGTCGTTTCCAGCTGTTGGTAAAGCACTTTAATGTATAAAAGAATAAATCACCGAGTTTCGAACACATCTATATAGTTAGCAAAGGGTGCACGATGTCCATCTCAAACGAAGTTCAGGAACAGCGGGTCTCTGGTCCTACTGTCTTGTAGAGATGTCCGGTTCCCAGGTGCTAGTTCGGTCCGTATCAGGTGCTAGGTTCGGGTGCGTTCAGGTGCTAGTGCCAGGAGCGGGTGACACTGTCAAATCAGCCGAAGCATTCTGCCTCTGCCTCCGGCAGTCGAGGCTCCCTGCCCCGTCGGTGGTGGTCGAATTGCTCTGCTCAGTCGATGCAGTCGAGGCACTCCACCCAGTCGATGGTGGTCGAGGTGCTCTGCTCAGTGGTTGCAGTCGAGGCACTCCACACAGTCGATGGTGGTCGAGGTGCTCTGCTCAGTCGATGCAGTCGAGGCACTCCACCCAGTCGACGGCAGCCAGGGCGCTCTGCACAGAAGAGGTCAGTCGAAGAATTGCCCCAATCGAGGGCAAAGGTTTCCTCAGTCGATGAAGAGCTACACAGTCACTCTGACTGTGGTCTCAAGAAACACTCTCGCAGGAGGTGGTGAGGAAAGTACTTTATTACAATAATTATGAAGAAACACAAGTCAAAGACAACAATTCAATCTAATGCTCAAGCAAAAGGACACTATCACTCAACTGCGGGCCCTGCAGAAGAGGTAGGGAAGATGCGTCGATTTCCTCGCAGCCAACTTAACAGCTTGTTGAGGAGCTTCTTCAGTGATCCTTTGCTGTCAAACGCGAGTCGAACGTGAGCCTAGGGTGAGCCCCCGATGAAATTGGGGCAGAATGAGCCGATCTTATCAGATCCAGTATGGCAGCTTTTATACCCTGCTGGAAGTGGGCGTGAAGTTATCATTGCCGCCTGTAACAGTGCTCCAGAAAGTGCTATATGATGCCGTTACTACGGGGAAGGTAAACTAATGTTCATGCGCTCATCTATTAGATGCTAAGGGACTCTGTGGCGCGTATTGAGTGTGTGTGAGCAAGGGCGCTGGTAGCGTCTGTGTGTGTCAGGGGAAATGCCATTAATTGTGATGGTGTGCGGGAAAGTGTGTAAGTGTTGGTGTCAGTGTCTGGGTATCGTTAGTGAAAGGGAAAATGGGAACAAAGGGCTCGTCTCGCTTGAATTGTACAGCTCAGTCCGTGTGCGGCTGAACGAGCGAGATTTGGGCGAGCGGTTGCATCAGGGCGACTGTGCCTAATGGATGGTGCCGCCGTCGGGTCGATATCTGATCAACGCTCTCCTAATGGATGTTTGGCTGGCATGATGTAATGCCTTCGCCGAGTTGGTGTGCCCCTGTCCTCATGTGAAAGGGAATGCCTGATCGTGCCTTGTCGCAGCCAGTGTACGGCGGCGGGAGATGATTGCTCGTTTAGGCGCGTATGCAAAACCGTACCAGACTCCAAATTTGGTTTCTGGCGATACGATCTGCCCGGGCGAGCTGGTGTTAACGAGCAGCCATTTCTCACAGATGATGCCTCAACAACAAAAGCTTTCACGGCCGTCTCCGACCGTACGAAACTGAGTGTGCAAAATAGCATCATTAGTCTCTTTCTTTTGTTAAACGGTTCTTCTCAATCGCCATGGCGTCGACTAGGCAATCAATTCTGGCCAGACAAGCATTCACAAAAACTCTCCTTTGAATCAGAGCCAAGCCTGATAGCGACGGATGACGCAAATCGTGGCAAAAGCTAATCAATTTCATTTCTCCTTTACAACTCCCCCCCTTACAACGGAACGCATCCCTTGGTTGCGATTACGTTCAAACTTTCTCTCGGTGGTGTGTTGCTCCTTCGATCAACTTGCAAACACTTTCTTTCACACTTTTACTCTGCGTCGATCAATAGACAATAATGTAGGCAAAATAGAAGATACCAACACAATGCCTGTGCTCATCAGTGGAGATACTACAAATAGCCTGTGCTAGCAAAAACGTCTCTAATGGCAGCCTAAAGGTCAGGTGGCAAGCAGTGACTACTTAGTTCAGCGCGAGGAAAGGTTCTGGTCGCCTTTCGAATGGTGTGTGGCCTTGCTGATGGTCTGGTGAATCTGCAGGCGCGGTAGAAAGAGCTCGGCGGAACAAACGGTGGTAATTCATTGTTTAGGCATCAAGCTCTGGTGTCATGCCTGTGCATCTGCCTCGATGGAAATGACAGTTTGCCTGCAAAGTCAATTAGCCACTGCATCAGTAGAGCGCTGTCGTGCGCTGTACCATTCTTTCTGATTTCTTTTTCTAGCGGCATCTTTCTTGCTATATTTTTTTTTTGTCCAGCGTCAATCGCTCTAAAGCGAACTTTCGAGCTATGGCTCGGTCGAAGTGCTTAAAGTCAAAAGCTAGGTTTGCTTTCCTCGTTTTGTGGAGTTTTCTCCTTTTTGCAGTTTTTTTTTTGTTTCGTTTTCATCATTTTCATTTTCTATTGCCCAGTTTGTCGATACTAAGTCAGTAAGCAGCGGTAATATCTTCTTTCTAGTCTGGGCACTGGGTGACTAGTTTAATCAATTAGTGCTGGCTCCATCAATTCAGTGGGCGAGAATGTCGCTTCGTCGGGAGCAGGTCTTTTGCCCTCTGGAAGTGTTCGGACCGCGCATGAAGTTTGGTGAAAGCAGTGGGTGCAGGTAATGGTTGGAAACCTCTCAGCAAGGTGTTGAGCTTCTGCCAGTCATCAGCATCAGTCAGAGCGCTAAGCGCCAGTTGGTCGTCCGGTGTCTCGAGCGGCTCAAAGTGTTGAAAACTGTTACTGGTTGACTGATAAACTTTCTTCAGGTAGTCAGTAATTAACTGGAATCCAGTGAAAACTTTCATCCCGAGGATGATCAGTCGATTGGCAGAAGAGTGTAGCTGGAATTCGACCTCTCTTTGGATCTCTCCAATTTTGATTTCCAGTTTCACGGCCTGAAAGGTGTGAAGCTTTCCGCCAGGTACGGTGAGGCTCATGGTTGAGGAGTACGGTTTAAGTTGTAGTTCTTCCGCAATTTGTGCGGGCATCAGGTTGACAGTGGCACCAGTGTCAAGTAGACCGACAAGGGTGTTCTCTCCAAAGGTGAAAGGGAGAGTGATGAAGTTGTTGCCCACTCCACCTGGTGAAACGCTCAGCACTCGACCTCTGTCGCCTCCGCTGTCTGTGTCCTTTCCACAGAAATCTCGTACAGCTCACAAATACCAGATTTCATTTCCTCCGCCTCCTGTTCGTCTTCTACCTTATTTACCTGCATATGGGGAGGCCTGCTGGGGTTGCCCTCCCTAGGTGGGTAGGAGAACGCACACAGCTGGGTGTGATGTCCTCCTCCACATCTCTTACAACGAAGCTTGCTAGTGCAAGCGGCCGAATTGTGCCCTCTCTTCAAACAAAGATAGCACAGCCTAAACATTCTAACTAAATCCTGTTTCTCTTCTAAAGATACGTCAGCGCAGCAAAGGCGTGAGTGGTCAGGTGCCCCACAGGTCAGGCAAGGAAATCGTATGGGACGATCATATGGCACAACTGCCTTTGATGCCCCCTCTCTCTCCTTGTCGTTCCACTCGATAGAGTGAGGTGGTCGATTGACCAGAGGCTGAAATGGCGCGCCAAATGGTCGCTGTGGGCGCGCGTGGCCTAATTGCTGAGGACGGACACTATCTGACTTCTGCAAGCACGCGTAAGCAGCTAGCTGTGGGCAAGCGGAATATGGTCGCCCGTACTGAATGGTCGCCTGTCTGAAAGAGGTCGGCTGGCCACTGGATCGGTCAGTCGGTGGCCTGCTGTGCCAATCAGTGGCCTCATCTCCCTGTTCTGACTCTACCTCCTCCACATAATACTTGCTCTCCACCTCCAGGTCTCGGTCTCTCCAGTCAGCGTGGTTGACCCACTGCCGTTTAGAAGCCGTTGGCCTAAGAGCAAAGGTGAGGGAGTCACAGACTTGGCCTCTGTCAGCCAGAAATCGCCCTTCTCCTGGCGCGTGCTGTGGCAACCATAGTCTACGTGTGCGTACTGTCGCAACAGCGTCGTCTAGATGCTCCAAGTAAATACTGAGTGATGGAGTATCATTGCGCATCTTTCTAAGGTACTTATCGCTAAAACACTCGGGGAGCTTTGACAGAAATATTCTGAATATCTCCATCTCTAATCCCATGCTAAGATCGTAATAATCAAACAGACTATTAATGGCGCGAAGTTGCTCTACAACTTCTATCAGGCCTTCCTAAATCGTCCCTCTGGGTGACAGGGGGAAGCGCAAGTGCGCGCCTCTGTACATGCGCTACTACCGAGGCTAATGACGAGTACTCGTCTGCAATAGCTTGAAGAGCTCTAAGGTAGTCGTGGCCTCTATAACAACGAATCATTCGCCTAGTGCGCGGGTCTAATTTCAAGCGCAAGAAGTTCAATTTCAGTGCACCAGGCAAGTTGGTGTTGTGCACCACTAGCTGGAACAAATCAAAGAACTCGGGAAAATCTAAGTAGTCCCCTGTAAAGCTGGGAATCTCCCAGTACAGCTCACGATCAAACTCACTATCATGGCGTGAAGAACTAAGCTGAGGCATGTACCGCTGGCCATGCCTGGTTGGCCCACTAGGGTCTCTTCTACTACTATGGCTTCCGCCATCTTCTCTACGCTGGTCGTTGGCTATAAGAGCCATCTCTCTCTCCTGAAAAGGTCAGCTCTGACTCAAAGGTGAAATGCAATTGCTTGTCCGCCAGAATCCGACAGGAAAAGTGATGTCGTGTCTGTGTTGGTGTTAGTGTTGTGTTACCGGGTGTGAAATGCCACTCAATGGCTAAATGTCTAGATTCTAAAGTGCGCGCATCTAATAATCTCTAAGAGGTGTGAACTAGGCAAACTATTGGCACCTTATAAGCTCACTCTGGTAGCACAGAATACAAGAGACAAAATAACGTTCACTTCCCTGGTATATGGCCGTTCCCTCGGTGGAAGATCAGGAAACGGTGTCCCAGAAGATAATGGTCAGCAAACAGCAATGGCGTGTCCCTCGGTGTAGTTGCCGATGAAGCTGCTGGTTGTGCAGCTCGCCCTGTTCTCCCAGGAGTCAGCCGAAGCCAAAGCTGTGCACCACTCGGGTGCCCTTGCTGAAGGGAGCAGTCCTCGGGTTCAGCTAGGTAGTGCACCACAAAGTGCAGTCAGGAAAAGTCAGCAATCGAAGTATTGCACCATTCTGTGGTGCAAGCAGCAGTCGAAGTCAAAGTGCAAAGATTGCACCAAATCGAATTATTGCACCAGTTCAAGTACAGGGAGTCAATCGAAGTTGTGCACCAAATCGAGTTAGTGCGTCGAAGTAGTGCAAGTAGAACACAGTAGAATCAGCAGTATTGCACCATTTGTCGAAGTGCAATGTTTGCACCAATCGAAGTTCAAGTCAAAATTAGTCGAAGTTGTGCACCAAATCGTAGTGCAGGTTGTGCCCCCAAGTCAAAGGGCGAACACGCGCCAGTCGATGCGCGGAAGTGCACCAGGTGTGGTGCCGGTTGTGCCCCAAGTCCAAGGGCGGAGACGCGCCAATCGATGCGCGGGTGTGCACCAAGTAGCAGTGCGGAGTTTACGCCAATCGATGCGTATGAGTGCACCAGTCAAATGCGAAGATACGCCAGTCGAAGCGTATGAGTGCACCAATCGAGGTTCAGTAGTGCACCATTCGTCGTTGGTGCTCAAAGGTGCAGTAGGAAGAGCTGTGCCGTCGTACGTTGCTATCATGCCAGTTTATGATTTTCGAATGCTTCAAACGTCGATTCACAGGTGCAGGTGCCGGAAAGGTTGCTGATCCTTTCGATCTATGATTCTCGATCAATTCTTAGGTGCAGGTGTGCATGTCTTTTGTCATGCCGAGTTAACATGTTGCTCAATTTCACAAGGGAAGACAGGTTCAGTTGCTCAGGTTCCTTGTCCTACTGAGTTATAGTTAGCAAAGGGTGCACGATGTCCATCTCAAACGAAGTTCAGGAACAGCGGGTCTCTGGTCCTACTGTCTTGTAGAGATGTCCGGTTCCCAGGTGCTAGTTCGGTCCGTATCAGGTGCTAGGTTCGGGTGCGTTCAGGTGCTAGTGCCAGGAGCGGGTGACACTGTCAAATCAGCCGAAGCATTCTGCCTCTGCCTCCGGCAGTCGAGGCTCCCTGCCCCGTCAGTGGTGGTCGAATTGCTCTGCTCAGTCGATGCAGTCGAGGCACTCCACCCAGTCGATGGTGGTCGAGGTGCTCTGCTCAGTGGTTGCAGTCGAGGCACTCCACACAGTCGATGGTGGTCGAGGTGCTCTGCTCAGTCGATGCAGTCGAGGCACTCCACCCAGTCGACGGCAGCCAGGGCGCTCTGCACAGAAGAGGTCAGTCGAAGAATTGCCCCAATCGAGGGCAAAGGTTTCCTCAGTCGATGAAGAGCTACACAGTCACTCTGACTGTGGTCTCAAGAAACACTCTCGCAGGAGGTGGTGAGGAAAGTACTTTATTACAATAATTATGAAGAAACACAAATTAAAGACAACAATTCAATCTAATGCTCAAGCAAAAGGACACTATCACTCAACTGCGGGCCCTGCAGAAGAGGTAGGGAAGATGCGTCGATTTCCTCGCAGCCAACTTAACAGCTTGTTGAGGAGCTTCTTCAGTGATCCTTTGCTGTCAAACGCGAGTCGAACGTGAGCCTAGGGTGAGCCCCCGATGAAATTGGGGCAGAATGAGCCGATCTTATCAGATCCAGTCGTGCAGCTTTTATACTCTGCTGGAAGTGGGCGTGAAGTTATCATTGCCGCCTGTAACAGTGCTCCAGAAAGTGCTATATGATGCCGTTACTACGGGGAAGGTAAACTAATGTTCATGCGCTCATCTATTGGATGCTAAGGGACTCTGTGGCGCGTATTGAGTGTGTGTGAGCAAGGGCGCTGGTAGCGTCTGTGTGTGTCAGGGGAAATGCCATTAATTGTGATGGTGTGCGGGAAAGTGTGTAAGTGTTGGTGTCAGTGTCTGGGTATCGTTAGTGAAAGGGAAAATGGGAACAAAGGCTCATCTCGCTTTAGAATCGTACAGCTCAGTCCGTGTGCGGCTGAACAAGCGAGGTTTGGGCAAGCGGTTGCATCAGGGCGACTGTGCCTAATGGATGGTGCCGCCGTCGGGTCGATATCTGATCAACGCTCTCCTAATGGATGTTTGGCTGGCATGATGTAATGCCTTCGCCGAGTTGGTGTGCCCCTGTCCTCATGTGAAAGGGAATGCCTGATCGTGCCTTGTCGCAGCCAGTGTACGGCGGCGGGAGATGATTGCTCGTTTAGGCGCGTATGCAAAACCGTACCAGACTCCAAATTTGGTTTCTGGCGATACGATCTGCCCGGGCGAGCTGGTGTTAACGAGCAGCCATTTCTCACAGATGATGCCTCAACAACAAAAGCTTTCACGGCCGTCTCCGACCGTACGAAACTGAGTGTGCAAAATAGCATCATTAGTCTCTTTCTTTTGTTAAACGGTTCTTCTCAATCGCCATGGCGTCGACTAGGCAATCAATTCTGGCCAGACAAGCATTCACAAAAACTCTCCTTTGAATCAGAGCCAAGCCTGATAGCGACGGGATGACGCAAATCGTGGCAAAAGCTAATCAATTTCGTTTCTCCTTCACATCTATTTTATAGTCATTTTTGACTTGATTTAAATAAATAAATAAATCAATTTTTCAATTCACCATCATAAAAGTATTTATTTTCTACATCAATTATCTACAAAACTATTTTTAATAAATAGAGTACGTCATTCTTCCCAACTTTGACACCTTCTTCCGTACTGTTACTAAGCAAAAATTTCAAAACATTAGTTGCCAAACAGTCATTTTTGACTTGTTTTTGTATAAAATAAAATAATCAATTTATCAAGTCACCATCATAAAAGTATTTATTTTCTACATCAACCATCTACAAAACTATTTTTAATGAATAGAGTACGTTCTTCTTCCCAACTATAACATAATCTTCCGTACTGTTACTAAGCAAAAAATTTCAAAACATTAGTTGCCGTACAGTCATTTTTGACTTGATTTAAATAAATAAAATAATCAATTTATCAAGTCAACATCATAAAAATAATTATTTTTTACATCAACTATCTACAAAACTAGTCTCACTGAATAGAGTACGTCCTTCTTCCCAACTATAACATAATCTTCCGTACTGTTACTAAGCAAAAAATTTCAAAACATTAGTTGCCAAACAGTCATTTTTGACTTGTTTTTGTACAAAATAAAATAATCAATTTTTCAAGTCACCATCATAAAAGTATTTATTTTCTACATCAACCATCTACAAAACTAGTCTCACTGAATAGAGTACGTCTTTCTTCCCAACTACAACACATTCTTCCGTACTGTTACTAAGCAAAAAATTTCAAAACATTAGTTGCCGAACAGTCATTTTTGACTTGATTTAAATAAATAAATAATCAATTTTCAAGTCACCATCATAAAAGTATTTATTTTTACATCAACCATCTACAAAACTATTTTAAGGATAGAGTACGTCTATTCCCAACTAAAATATCTTCCGTACTGTTACTAAGCAAAAATTACAAAACATTAGTTGCCGTACAGTTCATTTTTGACTTGATTTAATAAATAAATAATCAATTTTCAAGTCACCATCATAAAAGTATTTATTTTTACATCAACCATCTACAAAACTATTTACTGAATAGAGTACGTCTTCTTCCCAACTAAACATAATCTTCCGTACTGTTACTAAGCAAAAAATTTCAAAACATTAGTTGCCGTACAGTCATTTTTGACTTGATTTTAATAAATAAATAATCAATTTTCAAGTCACCATCATAAAAGTATTATTTTCTACATCAACCATCTACAAAACTATTTTTAATGAATAGAGTACGTCTTTCTTCCCAACTTTGACACATTCTTCCGTACTGTTACTAAGCAAAAAACTTCAAAACATTAGTTGCCGTACAGTCATTTTTGACTTGATTTAATAAATAAAATAATCAATTTTTCAAGTCACCATCATAAAAGTATTTATTTTCTACATCAACCATCTACAAAACTAGTCTCACTGAATAGAGTACGTCTTCTTCCCAACTTAACATATTTCCGTACTGTTACTAAGCAAAAAACTTCAAAACATTAGTTGCCGTACAGTCATTTTTGACTTGATTTAATAAATAAAATAATCAATTTATCAAGTCAACATCATAAAATATTATTTTTACATCAACCATTACAAAACTATTTTACTGAATAGAGTACGTCCTTCTTCCAACTAAACATATCTTCCGTACTGTTACTAAGCAAAAAACTTCAAAACATTAGTTGCCGTACAGTCATTTTTGACTTGATTTAATAAATAAAATAATCAATTTTTCAAGTCACACATCATAAAAGTATTTATTTTCTACATCAACCATCTACAAAACTATTTACTGAATAGAGTACGTCTTCTTCCCAACTAAACATATTTCCGTACTGTTACTAAGCAAAAAATTTCAAAACATTAGTTGCCGTACAGTCATTTTTGACTTGATTTAATAAATAAAATAATCAATTTATCAAGTCACATCATAAAAGTAATTATTTTCTACATCAACCATCTACAAAACTATTATGAATAGAGTACGTCCTTCTTCCCAACTAAACATAATCTTCCGTACTGTTACTAAGCAAAAAATTTCAAAACATTAGTTGCCGTACAGTCATTTTTGACTTGATTTTAATAAATAAAATAATCAATTTATCAAGTCACCATCATAAAAGTATTTATTTTCTACATCAACCATCTACAAAACTATTTTATAATAGAGTACGTCTTCTTCCCAACTATAACATATCTTCCGTACTGTTACTAAGCAAAAAACTTCAAAACATTAGTTGCCGAACAGTCATTTTTGACTTGATTTTTAATAAATAAAATAATCAATTTATCAAGTCACATCATAAAAGTATTATTTTCTACATCAACCATCTACAAAACTAGTCTCACTGAATAGAGTACGTCCTTCTTCCCAACTATAACATAATCTTCCGTACTGTTACTAAGCAAAAAATTTCAAAACATTAGTTGCCGTACAGTCATTTTTGACTTGATTTTAATAAATAAAATAATCAATTTATCAAGTCAACATCATAAAAATAATTATTTTTACATCAACTATCTACAAAACTAGTCTCACTGAATAGAGTACGTCCTTCTTCCCAACTATAACATAATCTTCCGTACTGTTACTAAGCAAAAAATTTCAAAACATTAGTTGCCGTACAGTCATTTTTGACTTGATTTAAAAATAAAATAATCAATTTATCAAGTCAACATCATAAAAATAATTATTTTTACATCAACTATTACAAAACTATTTTTAATGAATAGAGTACGTCTTTCTTCCCAACTTTGACACCATTCTTCCGTACTGTTACTAAGCAAAAAATTTCAAAACATTAGTTGCCAAACAGTCATTTTTGACTTGTTTTGTAATAAAATAAAATAATCAATTTTTCAAGTCACCATCATAAAAGTATTTATTTTCTACATCAACCATCTACAAAACTATTTTTAATGAATAGAGTACGTCCTTCTTCCCAACTATAACATAATCTTCCGTACTGTTACTAAGCAAAAAATTTCAAAACATTAGTTGCCGTACAGTCATTTTTGACTTGATTTAATAAATAAAATAATCAATTTATCAAGTCAACATCATAAAAATAATTATTTTCTACATCAACTATTACAAAACTATTTTTAATGAATAGAGTACGTCTTTCTTCCCAACTTTGACACCTTCTTCCGTACTGTTACTAAGCAAAAAACTTCAAAACATTAGTTGCCGTACAGTCATTTTTGACTTGATTTTAATAAATAAAATAATCAATTTATCAAGTCAACATCATAAAAATAATTATTTTCTACATCAACTATCTACAAAACTAGTCTCACTGAATAGAGTACGTCCTTCTTCCCAACTACAACATATCTTCCGTACTGTTACTAAGCAAAAAACTTCAAAACATTAGTTTCCGTACAGTCATTTTTGACTTGATTTTAATAAATAAAATAATCAATTTATCAAGTCAACATCATAAAAATATTATTTTCTACATCAACTATTACAAAACTATTTTTAATGAATAGAGTACGTCTTTCTTCCCAACTATAACATAATCTTCCGTACTGTTACTAAGCAAAAAATTTCAAAACATTAGTTGCCGAACAGTCATTTTTGACTTGATTTTAATAAATAAAATAATCAATTTATCAAGTCACCATCATAAAAGTATTTATTTTCTACATCAACCATCTACAAAACTAGTCTCACTGAATAGAGTACGTCCTTCTTCCCAACTATAACATAATCTTCCGTACTGTTACTAAGCAAAAAATTCAAAACATTAGTTGCCGTACAGTCATTTTTGACTTGTTTTAATAAATAAAATAATCAATTTATCAAGTCACATCATAAAAGTATTATTTTTACATCAACCATCTACAAAACTAGTTTTACTAATAGAGTACGTCTTCTTCCCAACATACACCTTCTTCCGTACTGTTACTAAGCAAAAAATTTCAAAACATTAGTTGCCAAACAGTCATTTTTGACTTGATTTAAATAAATAAAATAATCAATTTTTCAAGTCACCATCATAAAAGTATTTATTTTCTACATCAACCATCTACAAAACTAGTTCATGAATAGAGTACGTCCTTCTTCCCAACTACAACATATCTTCCGTACTGTTACTAAGCAAAAAACTTCAAAACATTAGTTGCCGTACAGTCATTTTTGACTTGATTTTAATAAATAAAATAAATCAATTTATCAAGTCAACATCATAAAAATAATTATTTTCTACATCAACTATTTACAAAACTATTTTTAATGAATAGAGTACGTCTTCTTCCCAACTTTGACACCTTCTTTCGTACTGTTACTAAGCAAAAAATTCAAAACATTAGTTGCCGTACAGTCATTTTTGACTTGTTTTTGTATAAAATAAAAATAAAATGAGTTTGGTAGTGGCGGTGCTGGTGGTGTGGTGATGATGATTGTCTCAGCAGTAAAGGAAAGGAGGGGCAACAGGGATATGTTACTTTCACGACCCCACCCCCCGCCCCTACACTCAACAAGCCTACATAAGAGCACTACAGGAAGCCGAGAAGGTAACAGGCCTTAGGTAAGGGAACTTACCAAGTCAACATCATAAAAGTATTTATTTTGTACATCAACCATCTACAAAACTAGTCTCTTTGAATAGAGTACGTCCTTCTTCCCAACTATAACACATTCTTCCGTACTGTTACTAAGCAAAAAATTCAAAACATTAGTTGCCGTACAGTCATTTTTGACTTGATTTTAATAAATAAAATAATCAATTTATCAAGTCAACATCATAAAAATAATTATTTTTCACATCAACTATCTACAAAACTAGTCTCACTGAATAGAGTACGTCCTTCTTCCCAACTACAACATATTCTTCCGTACTGATACTAAGCAAAAAACTTCAAAACATTAGTTTCCGTACAGTCATTTTTGACTTGATTTAATAAATAAAATAATCAATTTTTCAAGTCACCATCATAAAAGTATTTATTTTCTACATCAACCATCTACAAAACTAGTCTCACTGAATAGAGTACGTCCTTCTTCCCAACTACAACATATTCTTCCGTACTGTTACTAAGCAAAAAACTTCAAAACATTAGTTGCCGTACAGTCATTTTTGACTTGATTTAATAAATAAAATAATCAATTTATCAAGTCAACATCATAAAAATAATTATTTTCTACATCAACTATTTACAAAACTATTTTTAATGAATAGAGTACGTCTTTCTTCCCAACTACAACATTCTTCCGTACTGTTACTAAGCAAAGAACTTCAAAACATTAGTTGCCGTACAGTCATTTTTGACTTGTTTTTGTATAAAATAAAAATAAAATGAGTTTGGTAGTGGCGGTGCTGGTGGTGGTGATGATGATGGTCTCAGCAGTAAAGGGAAGGAGGGGCAACAGGGATTATGTTACTTTCACGACCCCCACCCCCCGCCCCTACACTCAACAAGCCTACATAAGAGCACTACAGGAAGCCGAGAAGGTAACAGGCCTTAGGTAAGGGAACTTACCAAGTCAACATCATAAAAGTATTTATTTTGTACATCAACCATCTACAAAACTAGTCTCTCTGAATAGAGTACGTCCTTCTTCCCAACTATAACATATTCTTCCGTACTGTTACTAAGCAAAAAACTTCAAAACATTAGTTGCCGTACAGTCATTTTTGACTTGATTTAAATAAATAAAATAATCAATTTTCAAGTCACCATCATAAAAGTATTTATTTTCTACATCAACCATCTACAAAACTAGTCTCACTGAATAGAGTACGTCCTTCTTCCCAACTACAACATATTCTTCCGTACTGTTACTAAGCAAAAAACTTCAAAACATTAGTTGCCGTACAGTCATTTTTGACTTGATTTTAATAAATAAAATAATCAATTTATCAAGTCACCATCATAAAAGTATTTATTTTCTACATCAACTATCTACAAAACTAGTCTCACTGAATAGAGTACGTCCTTCTTCCCAACTACAACATAATTTTCCGTACTGTTACTAAGCAAAAAACTTCAAAACATTAGTTTCCGTACAGTCATTTTTGACTTGATTTTAAATAAATTAAAATAATCAATTTATTCAAGTTCAACATCTATAAAAGTAATTTATTTTTACATTCAACTATCTACAAAACTAGTCTCACTGAATAGAGTACGTCCTTCTTCCAACTATAACATATTTTCGTACTGTTACTAAGCAAAAAATTCAAAACATTAGTTGCGTACAGTCATTTTTGACTTGATTTAAATAAATAAAATAACAATTTATCAAGTCACATCATAAAAGTATTATTTTTACATCAACATCTACAAAACTAGTCTACTGAATAGAGTACGTCCTTCTTCCCAACTACAACATATCTTCCGTACTGTTACTAAGCAAAAAATTCAAAAATTAGTTCCGTACAGTCATTTTGACTTGATTTAATAAATAAAATAATCAATTTATCAAGTCACCATCATAAAAATAATTATTTTTTACATCAACCATCTACAAAACTAGTCTCACTGAATAGAGTACGTCCTTCTTCCCAACTATAACATATCTTCCGTACTGTTACTAAGCAAAAAATTCAAAACATTAGTTGCCGTACAGTCATTTTTGACTTGATTTAAATAAATAATAAATCAATTTATCAAGTCAACCATCATAAAAGTATTATTTTCTACATCAACTATTTACAAAACTAGTTTTAATGAATAGAGTACGTCCTTCTTCCCAACTATAACATAATTCTTCCGTACTGTTACTAAGCAAAAATTCAAAACATTAGTTGCCGTACAGTCATTTTTGACTTGATTTAAATAAATATTTAAATCAATTTACCAAGTCAACATCATAAAAATAATTATTTTTTACATCAACTATTTACAAAATTAGTTTTAATGAATAGAGTACGTTCTTCTTCCCAACTTCAACACCTTCTTCCGTACTGTTACTAATAAAAAAAATTTTAAAACATTAGTTGCCGTACAGTCATTTTTGATTTGTTTTTGTATAAAATAAAAATAAAATGAGTTTGGTAGTGGCGGTGCTGGTGGTGGTGGTGATGATGATTGTCTCAGCAGTAAAGGAAAGGAGAAGCAACAGGGAATAAGTTACCTTCACGACCCCCACCCCCCGCCCCTACACTCAACAAGCCTACATAAAAGCACTACAGGAAGCCGAGAAGGTAACAAGCATTAGGTCAGAGAACTTACCAAGTCAACATCATAAAAGTATTTATTTTTTACATCAACCATCTACAAAACTATTTTTAATAAATAGAGTACGTTCTTCTTCCCAACAATAACACATTCTTCCGTACTGTTACTAAGCAAAAAATTTCAAAACATTAGTTGCCGTACAGTCATTTTTGACTTGATTTAAATAAATAAATAAATCAATTTATCAAGTCAACATCATAAAAATAATTATTTTTTACATCAACTATCTACAAAACTAGTCTCACTGAATAGAGTACGTCCTTCTTCCCAACTTTGACACCTTCTTCCGTACTGTTACTAAGCAAAAAATTTCAAAACATTAGTTGCCAAACAGTCATTTTTGACTTGATTTAAATAAATAAATAAATCAATTTTTCAAGTCACCATCATAAAAGTATTTATTTTGTATATCAACTATTCACAAAAATAATTCATCTAAATTGAATACGTCCTTCTTCCCAACTACAACATATTCTTCCGTACTGTTACTAAGCAAAAAACTTCAAAACATTAGTTGCCGTACAGTCATTTTTGACTTGATTTAAATAAATAAAAATCAATTTTTCAAGTCACCATCATAAAAGTATTTATTTTGTACATCAACTCATCTACAAAACTATTTTTAATGAATAGAGTACGTTCTTCTTCCCAACTACAACATATTCTTCCGTACTGTTACTAAGCAAAAAGCTTCAAAACATGAATTGCCAAACAGTCATTTTTGACTTGTTATTGTACATTTTAATGGTGTAATGAGTTTCGATAAAATTCTAAAGAAAAGTAATTTTCACAACAACTTTTCTAAAAACTACTACCACACACGCAGAAGAGTCTGCTGCGTCGTTTCCTGCAGTTTGAAAGCACTTTAATGTATAAAAATAAATCACCGAATTTTAACCAAACTGCTTTTTGACTTGTTATTGTACATTTTAATGGTGAAATGAGTTTCGATAAAATTCACAGAAAAGTAATTTTCACAACAACTTTTCTAAAAACTACTACCTCACACGCAGAAGAGTCTGCTGCGTCGTTTCCTGTAGTTTGAAAGCACTTTAATGTATAAAAGAATAAATCACCGAATTTTAACCAAACTGCTTTTTGACTTGTTATTGTACATTTTAATGGTGAAATGAGTTTCGATAAAATTCCACAGAAAAGTAATTTTCACAACAACTTTTCTGAAAACTACTACCTCACACGCAGAAGAGTCTGCTGCGTCGTTTCCTGTAGTTTGAAAGCACTTTAATGTATAAAAGAATAAATCACCGAATTTTAACCAAACTGCTTTTTGACTTGTTATTGTACATTTTAATGGTGAAATGAGTTTCGATAAAATTGCACAAATAGTTATTTTCACAACAACTTTTCTGAAAACTACTACCTCACACGCAGAAGAGTCTGCTGCGTCGTTTCCTGTAGTTTGAAAGCACTTTAATGTATAAAAGAATAAATCACCGAATTTTAACCAAACTGCTTTTTGACTTGTTATTGTACATTTTAATGGTGAAATGAGTTTCGATAAAATTCCACAGAAAAGTAATTTTCACAACAACTTTTCTGAAAACTACTACCTCACACGCAGAAGAGTCTGCTGCGTCGGTTTCCTGAGTTTGAAAGCACTTTAATGTATAAAAGAATAAATCACCGAATTTTAACCAAACTGCTTTTTGACTTGTTATTGTACATTTTAATGGTGAAATGAGTTTCGATAAAATTCACAAAAAGTATTTTTCACAACAACTTTTCTGAAAACTACTACCTCACACGCAGAAGAGTCTGCTGCGTCGTTTCCTGCAGTTTGAAAGCACTTTAATGTATAAAAAATAAATCACCGAATTTTAACCAAACTGCTTTTTGACTTGTTATTGTACATTTTAATGGTGAAATGAGTTTCGATAAAATTCCACAGAAAAGTAATTTTCACAACAACTTTTCTGAAAAACTACTACCTCACACGCAGAAGAGTCTGCTGCGTCGTTTCCTGCAGTTTGAAAGCACTTTAATGTATAAAAGAATAAATCACCGAATTTTAACCAAACTGCTTTTTGACTTGTTATTGTACATTTTAATGGTGAAATGAGTTTCGATAAAATTCCACAGAAAAGTAATTTTCACAACAACTTTTCTGAAAACTACTACCTCACACGCAGAAGAGTCTGCTGCGTCGTTTCCTGCAGTTTGAAAGCACTTTAATGTATAAAAGAATAAATCACCGAATTTTAACCAAACTGCTTTTTGACTTGTTATTGTACATTTTAATGGTGAAATGAGTTTCGATAAAATTCCACAGAAAAGTAATTTTTCACACAACTTTTCTGAAAACTACTACCTCACACGCAGAAGAGTCTGCTGCGTCGTTTCCTGCAGTTTGAAAGCACTTTAATGTATAAAAGAATAAATCACCGAATTTTAACCAAACTGCTTTTTGACTTGTTATTGTACATTTTAATGGTGAAATGAGTTTCGATAAAATTCCACAAAAAGTAATTTTCACAACAACTTTTCTGAAAAACTACTACCTCACACGCAGAAGAGTCTGCTGCGTCGTTTCCTGCAGTTTGAAAGCACTTTAATGTATAAAAGAATAAATCACCGAATTTTAACCAAACTGCTTTTTGACTTGTTATTGTACATTTTAATGGTAAAATGAGTTTGATAAAATTACAAAAGAATTTTCACAACAACTTTTCTAAAAACTACTACCACACACGCAGAAGAGTCTGCTGCGTCGTTTCCTGCAGTTTGAAAGCACTTTAATGTATAAAAAATAAATCACCGAATTTTAACCAAACTGCTTTTTGACTTGTTATTGTACATTTTAATGGTGAAATGAGTTTCGATAAAATTCCACAGAAAAGTAATTTTCACAACAACTTTTCTAAAACTACTACCTCACACGCAGAAGAGTCTGCTGCGTCGTTTCCTGCAGTTTGAAAGCACTTTAATGTATAAAAAATAAATCACCGAATTTTAACCAAACTGCTTTTTGACTTGTTATTGTACATTTTAATGGTAAAATGAGTTTGGATTAAAATTGAACAAATAGATTATTTTCACAACAACTTTTCTAAAAACTACTACCTCACACGCAGAAGAGTCTGCTGCGTCGTTTCCTGCAGTTTGAAAGCACTTTAATGTATAAAAGAATAAATCACCGAATTTTAACCAAACTGCTTTTTGACTTGTTATTGTACATTTTAATGGTGAAATGAGTTTCGATAAAATTCCACAGAAAAGTAATTTTCACAACAACTTTTCTAAAAACTACTACCTCACACGCAGAAGAGTCTGCTGCGTCGTTTCCTGCAGTTTGAAAGCACTTTAATGTATAAAAGAATAAATCACCGAATTTTAACCAAACTGCTTTTTGACTTGTTATTGTACATTTTAATGGTGAAATGAGTTTCGATAAAATTCCACAGAAAAGTAATTTTCACAACAACTTTTCTGAAAACTACTACCTCACACGCAGAAGAGTCTGCTGCGTCGGTTCCAACAGTTTAAAGCACTTTAATGTATAAAAGAATAAATCACCGAATTTTAACCAAACTGCTTTTTGACTTGTTATTGTACATTTTAATAGTAAAATGAGTTTGATTAAAATTGAACAAATAGATTATTTTCACAACAACTTTTCTAAAAACTACTACCACACACGCAGAAGAGTCTGCTGCGTCGTTTCCTGCAGTTTGAAAGCACTTTAATGTATAAAAAAATAAATCACCGAATTTTAACCAAACTGCTTTTTGACTTGTTATTGTACATTTTAATGGTGAAATGAGTTTCGATTAAAATTGCAAAAAAAAATTTTTCACAACAACTTTTTTGAAAACTACTACCTCACACGCAGAAGAGTCTGCTGCGTCGGTTTCAACAGTTTGAAAGCACTTTAATGTATAAAAAATAAATCACCGAATTTTAATCAAACTGCTTTTTGACTTGTTATTGTACATTTTAATGGTAAAATGAGTTTCGATAAAATTCCACAGAAAAGTAATTTTCACAACAACTTTTCTAAAAACAACTGAATCACACGCAGTAAGGTCTGCTGCGTCGGTTCCAGCTGTTGGTAAAGCACTTTAATGTATAAAAGAATAAATCACCGAGTTTCGAACACATCTATTTTATAGTCATTTTTGACTTGATTTAAATAAATAAATAAATCAATTTTTTAAGTCACCATCATAAAAGTATTTATTTTCTACATCAATTATCTACAAAACTATTTTTAATAAATAGAGTACGTCTTTCTTCCCAACTTTGACACTTTCTTCCGTACTGTTACTAAGCAAAGAACTTCAAAACATTAGTTGCCGTACAGTCATTTTTGACTTGTTTTTGTATAAAATAAAATAATCAATTTTTCAAGTCACCATCATAAAAGTATTTATTTTCTACATCAACCATCTACAAAACTAGTCTCACTGAATAGAGTACGTCTTCTTCCCAACTACAACATAATCTTCCGTACTGTTACTAAGCAAAAAACTTCAAAACATTAGTTTCCGTACAGTCATTTTTGACTTGATTTAAATAAATAAAATAATCAGTTTATCAAGTCAACATCATAAAAGTATTTATTTTGTACATCAACCATCTACAAAACTAGTCTCACTGAATAGAGTACGTCCTTCTTCCCAACTACAACATATTCTTCCGTACTGTTACTAAGCAAAAAACTTCAAAACATTAGTTGCCGTACAGTCATTTTTGACTTGATTTAAATAAATAAAATAATCAATTTATCAAGTCACCATCATAAAAGTATTTATTTTCTACATCAACCATCTACAAAACTATTTTTAATGAATAGAGTACGTTCTTCTTCCCAACTACAACATATTCTTCCGTACTGTTACTAAGCAAAAAACTTCAAAACATTAGTTTCCGTACAGTCATTTTTGACTTGATTTTAATAAATAAATAAATTAATTTTTCAAGTCACCATCATAAAAGTATTTATTTTCTACATCAACCATCTACAAAACTATTTTTAATGAATAGAGTACGTTCTTCTTCCCAACTATAACATAATCTTCCGTACTGTTACTAAGCAAAAAACTTCAAAACATTAGTTGCCGTACAGTCATTTTTGACTTGATTTAAAAAATAAAATAATCAATTTTTCAAGTCACCATCATAAAAGTATTTATTTTCTACATCAACCATCTACAAAACTATTTTTAATGAATAGAGTACGTTCTTCTTCCCAACTATAACATAATCTTCCGTACTGTTACTAAGCAAAAAACTTCAA
This sequence comes from Tyrophagus putrescentiae, assembly GCA_024499935.1. Taxonomy (NCBI): domain Eukaryota; kingdom Metazoa; phylum Arthropoda; class Arachnida; order Sarcoptiformes; family Acaridae; genus Tyrophagus; species Tyrophagus putrescentiae. The sequence continues at coordinate 15,355,165 of JAMZRA010000005.1, forward strand.
AACATTAGTTTCCGTACAGTCATTTTTGACTTGATTTAAATAAATAAATAATCAATTTTTCAAGTCACCATCATAAAAGTATTTATTTTCTACATCAACTACTTACAAAACTATTTTTAATGAATAGAGTACGTCTTTTTCCAACTTTGACACCTTCTTCCGTACTGTTACTAAGCAAAGAACTTCAAAACATTAGTTGCCGTACAGTCATTTTTGACTTGATTTTAAGGGTAAAATGAGTTTAGATAAAATTCCACAGAAAAGTAATTTTCACAACAACTTTTCTGAAAACAACTGAATCACACGCAGTAAGGTCTGCTGCGTCGGTTCCAGCTGTTGGTAAAGCACTTTAATGTATAAAAAAATAAATCACCGAATTTTAATCAAACTGCTTTTTGACTTGTTATTGTACATTTTAATGGTGAAATGAGTTTCGATAAAACTCCACAGAAAAGTAATTTTCACAACAACTTTTTTGAAAACTACTACCTCACACGCAGAAAAGTCTGCTGCGTTTTTTTAGCAGTTGGTCAAGCACTTTAATGTATAAAAAAATAAATCACCGAGTTTCGAACACATCTATTTTATAGTCATTTTTTACTTGATTTTAAGGGTAAAATGAGTTTAGATAAAATTCCACAGAAAAGTAATTTTCACAACAACTTTTCTGAAAACTACTACCTCACACGCAGAAGAGTCTGCTGCGTCGGTTCCAACAGTTTGAAAGCACTTTAATGTATAAAAAATAAATCACCGAATTTTAACCAAACTGCTTTTTGACTTGTTATTGTACATTTTAATGGTAAAATGAGTTTAGATAAAATTCCACAGAAAAGTAATTTTCACAACAACTTTTCTAAAAACAACTGAATCACACGCAGTAAGGTCTGCTGCGTCGGTTCCAGCTGTTGGTAAAGCACTTTAATGTATAAAAAATAAATCACCGAGTTTCAACAAATCTATTTTATGTCATTTTACTGATTTTAATGATAAAAATGCAGTTTTAAGTCACAATCACAGAAAGTATTTATTTTCACACAACTTTTCTAAAAAACTATCACACGAATAGGTCGTGCTTCGTTCCACTGTTGGAAACACTTTAATGTATAAAGAAAAATACGATTTCAACACATTATTTTATAGTCATTTTTGACTTGATTTTAAAAATAAATAATCAATTTTCAAGTCACCATCATAAAAGTATTTATTTCTACATCAACCTATCTACAAAACTATCTAACTGAATAGAGTACGTCTTCTTCCCAACTTGACACTTCTTCCGTACTGTTACTAAGCAAAAAATTTCAAAACATTAGTTGCCGTACAGTCATTTTTGACTTGATTTTAAAAATAAAATAATCAATTTTCAAGTCACCATCATAAAAGTATTATTTTTACATCAACATCTACAAAACTAGTCTCACTGAATAGAGTACGTCCTTCTTCCCAACTACAACACATTCTTCCGTACTGTTACTAAGCAAAAAACTTCAAAACATTAGTTGCCGTACAGTCATTTTTGACTTGATTTTAATAAATAAAATAATCAATTTATCAAGTCACATCATAAAAGTATTATTTTTACATCAACATCTACAAAACTATTTCACTGAATAGAGTACGTCCTTCTTCCCAACTAAACACTATCTTCCGTACTGTTACTAAGCAAAAAACTTCAAAACATTAGTTCCGTACAGTCATTTTGACTTGATTTAATAAATAAATAATCAATTTTTCAAGTCACCATCATAAAAGTATTTATTTTCTACATCAACCATCTACAAAACTATTTTTAATGAATAGAGTACGTCTTCTTCCCAACTATAACATAATCTTCCGTACTGTTACTAAGCAAAAAACTTCAAAACATTAGTTGCCGTACAGTCATTTTTGACTTGATTTTAATAAATAAAATAATCAATTTTTCAAGTCACCATCATAAAAGTATTTATTTTCTACATCAACCATCTACAAACTATTTATGAATAGATACGTTCTTCTTCCAACTCAACATATCTTCCGTACTGTTACTAAGCAAAAAATTCAAAACATAGTCGTACAGCATTTTGACTGTTTATAATAAATAATCATTTTCAGTCACCATCATAAATAATTATTTTTACATCAACATCTACAAAACTAGTCTCACTGAATAGAGTACGTCCTTCTTCCCAACTACAACACATTCTTCCGTACTGTTACTAAGCAAAGAACTTCAAAACATTAGTTGCCGTACAGTCATTTTTGACTTGTTTTTGTATAAAATAAAATAATCAATTTTTCAAGTCACCATCATAAAAGTATTTATTTTCTACATCAACCATCTACAAAACTATTTTTAATGAATAGAGTACGTTCTTCTTCCCAACTATAACATAATCTTCCGTACTGTTACTAAGCAAAAAACTTCAAAACATTAGTTTCTGTACAGTCATTTTTGACTTGATTTAAATAAATTAAATAATCAATTTTTCAAGTCACCATCATAAAAGTATTTATTTTCTACATCAACTACTTACAAAACTATATTTAATGAATAGAGTACGTCTTTTTTCCAACTTTGACACCTTCTTCCGTACTGTTACTAAGCAAAGAACTTCAAAACATTAGTTGCCGTACAGTCATTTTTGACTTGATTTTAAGGGTAAAATGAGTTTAGATAAAATTCCACAGAAAAGTAATTTTCACAACAACTTTTCTGAAAACAACTGAATCACACGCAGAAGAGTCTGCTGCGTCGGTTCCAGCTGTTGGTAAAGCACTTTAATGTATAAAAAAATAAATCACCGATTTTAACAACTGCATTTTGACTTATTTACATTTAATGGTAAATGAGTTTGATAAAATTCCACAGAAAAGTAATTTTCACAACAACTTTTCTAAAACTACTACCTCACACGCAGAAGAGTCTGCTGCGTCGGTTCCAACAGTTTGAAAGCACTTTAATGTATAAAAGAATAAATCACCGAGTTTCGAACACATCTATTTATAGTCATTTTTGACTTGATTTTAAGGGTAAAATGAGTTTAGATAAAATTCCACAGAAAAGTAATTTTCACAACAACTTTTCTAAAAACAACTATCACACGCAGTAAGTCTGCTGCGTCGGTTCCAGCTGTTGGTAAAGCACTTTAATGTATAAAAAAATAAATCACCGAATTTTAATCAAACTGCTTTTTGACTTGTTATTGTACATTTTAATGGTGAAATGAGTTTCGATAAAATTCCACAGAAAAGTAATTTTCACAACAACTTTTCTGAAAACTACTACCTCACACGCAGAAGAGTCTGCTGCGTCGGTTCCAACAGTTTGAAAGCACTTTAATGTATAAAAGAATAAATCACCGAGTTTCGAACACATCTTTTTATAGTCATTTTTGACTTGATTTTAAGGGTAAATATATTAGATAAAATTCCACAGAAAAGTAATTTTCACAACAACTTTTCTGAAAACTACTACTCACACGCAGAAAGAGTCTGCTGCGTCGTTCCACTTTGAAAGCACTTTAATGTATAAAAGAATAAATCACCGAGTTTCGAACACATCTATTTTATAGTCATTTTTGACTTGATTTAATAAGTAAAAATCATTTTAAGTTCACCATCAAAAAGTATTTTTCTACATCAACTTTCTAAAAACATAGTTCACTAGCAATAGAGTACTGTCTTTCTTCCAACTTTGAAACATCTTCTATGTTACTAAGCAAAAAACCTTCAAAACTTGTTTGCGTACAGTCATTTTGACTTGTTTAATAAATAAATAATCAATTTTCAAGTCACATCATAAAAGTATTTATTTTCTACATCAACCATCTACAAAACTATCTCACATGAATAGAGTACGTCTTCTTCCCAACTACAACATATTCTTCCGTACTGTTACTAAGCAAAAAACTTCAAAACATTAGTTTCCGTACAGTCATTTTTGACTTGATTTTAATAAATAAATAAATTAATTTTTCAAGTCACCATCATAAAAGTATTTATTTTCTACATCAACCATCTACAAAACTATTTAATGAATAGAGTACGTCTCTTCTTCCCAACTATAACATAATCTTCCGTACTGTTACTAAGCAAAAAACTTCAAAACATTAGTTTCCGTACAGTCATTTTTGACTTGATTTAAATAAATAAAATAATCAATTTATCAAGTCACCATCATAAAAATAATTATTTTTTACATCAACTATCTACAAAACTAGTCTCACTGAATAGAGTACGTCCTTCTTCCCAACTACAACACATTCTTCCGTACTGTTACTAAGCAAAGAACTTCAAAACATTAGTTGCCGTACAGTCATTTTTGACTTGTTTTTGTATAAAATAAAAATAAAATAAGTTTGGTAGTGGCGGTGCTGGTGGTGGTGATGATGATGGTCTCAGCAGTGAAGGGAAGGAGGGGCAACAGGGATTATGTTACTTTCACGACCCCCACCCCCCGCCCCTACACTCAACAAGCCTACATAAGAGCACTACAAGAAGCCGAGAAGGTAACAAGCCTTAGGTCATGGAACTTACCAAGTCAACATCATAAAAGTAATTATTTTCTACATTAACCATCTACAAAACTATTTTTAATGAATAGAGTACGTCCTTCTTTCCAACTATAACATAATCTTCCGTACTGTTACTAAGCAAAAAATTTCAAAACATTAGTTGCCGTACAGTCATTTTTGACTTGATTTTAATAAATAAAATAATCAATTTATCAAGTCAACATCATAAAAATAATTATTTTCTACATCAACCATCTACAAAACTAGTCTCACTGAATAGAGTACGTCCTTCTTCCCAACTACAACATAATCTTCCGTACTGTTACTAAGCAAAAAACTTCAAAACATTAGTTGCCAAACAGTCATTTTTGACTTGTTTTTGTACAAAATAAAATAATCAATTTATCAAGTCACCATCATAAAAGTATTTATTTTGTACATCAACCATCTACAATACTAGTCTCACTGAATAGAGTACGTCCTTCTTCCCAACTATCAACATAATCTTCCGTACTGTTACTAAGCAAAAAATTCAAAACATTAGTTGCCGTACAGTCATTTTTGACTTGATTTTAATAAATAAAATAATCAATTTATCAAGTCAACATCATAAAAATAATTATTTTCTACATCAACTATCTACAAAACTAGTCTCACTGAATAGAGTACGTCCTTCTTCCCAACTACAACATATTCTTCCGTACTGTTACTAAGCAAAAAACTTCAAAACATTAGTTGCCGTACAGTCATTTTTGACTTGATTTAAATAAATAAATAATCAATTTTCAAGTCACCATCATAAAAGTATTTATTTTCTACATCAACCATCTACAAAACTATTTTTAATGAATAGAGTACGTCCTTCTTCCCAACTATAACATAATCTTCCGTACTGTTACTAAGCAAAAAATTCAAAACATTAGTTGCCGTACAGTCATTTTTGACTTGATTTAAATAAATAAATAATCAATTTATCAAGTCACCATCATAAAAGTATTATTTTTACATCAACTATCTACAAAACTAGTCTCACTGAATAGAGTACGTCTTCTTCCCAACTACAACATTCTTCCGTACTGTTACTAAGCAAAAAACTTCAAAATTAGTTGCCAGTACAGTCATTTTTGACTTGATTTAATAATAAATAATATTTTCAAAACCATCAAAAAGTATTATTTTCTACATCAACTATTCAAAACTATCTCACTGAATAGAGTACGTCTTCTTCCAACTTGACAACATTCTTCGTATGTTACAAGCAAAAACTTTCAAACATTATTTGCCTACAGTCATTTTGACTTGATTTTAAGGTAAAATGAGTTTGATAAAATCCACAGAAAAGTAATTTTCACAACAACTTTTCTAAAAAACTACTCACACGCAGAAGAGTCTGCTGCGTCGTTCCAGCGTTTAAAGCACTTTAATGTATAAAAAATAATACTCGAATTTTAATTCAAGCATTTTTGACTTGATTTTAATGGTAAATGAGTTTAGATAAAATTCCACAGAAAAGTAATTTTCACAACAACTTTTCTAAAAACAACTAATCACACGCAGTAAGAGTCTGCTGCGTCGGTTCCAGCTGTTGGTAAAGCACTTTAATGTATAAAAAATAAATCACCGAATTTTAATCAAACTGCTTTTTGACTTGTTATTGTACATTTTAATGGTGAAATGAGTTTCGATAAAATCCACAGAAAAGTAATTTTCACAACAACTTTTCTGAAAACTACTACCTCACACGCAGAAAGAGTCTGCTGCGTCGTTTCACAGTTTGAAAGCACTTTAATGTATAAAAAAATAAATCACCGAGTTTCGAACACATCTATTTATAGTCATTTTTGACTTGATTTTAAGGGTAAAATGAGTTTAGATAAAATTCCACAGAAAAGTAATTTTCACAACAACTTTTCTAAAAACAACTGAATCACACGCAGTAAGGTCTGCTGCGTCGGTTCCAGCTGTTGGTAAAGCACTTTAATGTATAAAAAATAAATCACCGAATTTTAATCAAACTGCTTTTTGACTTGTTATTGTACATTTTAATGGTGAAATGAGTTTCGATAAAATTCCACAGAAAAGTAATTTTCACAACAACTTTTCTGAAAACTACTACTCACACGCAGAAGAGTCTGCTGCGTCGGTTCACAGTTGAAAGCACTTTAATGTATAAAAAATAAATCACCGAATTTTAATCAAACTGCTTTTTGACTTGTTATTGTACATTTTAATGGTGAAATGAGTTTCGATAAAATTCCACAGAAAAGTAATTTTCACAACAACTTTTCTAAAAACAACTGAATCACACGCAGAAGGTCTGCTGCGTCGGTTCCAACAGTTTGAAAGCACTTTAATGTATAAAAAATAAATCACCGAATTTAACAAACTGCTTTTTGACTTGTTATGTACATTTTAATGGTGAAATGAGTTTGATAAAATTCCACAGAAAAGTAATTTTCACAACAACTTTTCTGAAAACTACTACTCACACGCAGAAGAGTCTGCTGCGTCGGTTCAGTTTGAAAGCACTTTAATGTATAAAAAAATAAATCACCGAATTTTAATCAAACTGCTTTTTGACTTGTTATTGTACATTTTAATGGTGAAATGAGTTTCGATAAAATTCCACAGAAAAGTAATTTTCACAACAACTTTTCTGAAAACTACTACTCACACGCAGAAGAGTCTGCTGCGTCGGTTTCCAACAGTTTGAAAGCACTTTAATGTATAAAAGAATAAATCACCGAGTTTCGAACACATCTATTTTATAGTCATTTTTGACTTGATTTTAAGGGTAAAATGAGTTTGATAAAATTCCACAGAAAAGTAATTTTCACAACAACTTTTCTGAAAACTACTACTCACACGCAGAAGAGTCTGCTGCGTCCGTCCGCTCTGAGTGGATGAAGCAGGATCAACATACGTAATAACCCCCCTCCATCCCCGATTTTCACTCACACGCTTTTTGCCTTGTTATTGGTACTTTCCTGGTGCCATAGTCCCCCCCCCCGCTCCCCTACCGCCCCGCCTTTCCCCCCCCTTTCTGCCCCTCTCCCCGCGCGCTTCTGCCCCGGTTCCGCGTTGGTCCCGCCTCTGACTGTCTCCCCCATCACCCCGCCCTTCCTCCCCCCTTCTTTTGTCTTCCTCTGTTGCCCTTCGTTTCTCTTCCCTTCCCGCCCATCTTCCCCCCCCCTTACCCCCCCTCCCCTTTTTTTTTTCTTTCCTCCTCTCTCCCGCTCGCTCCTCATCTCCCTCCCCCCCCCGAATCATCGTACCTTCTCTTTAGTTTCCCTTTTTCTTTTTTTGCCCTCCCCGCTTCCACTTAACCCGCACACTCGCCCCCACCCACATTCCCCCTGCCCCTTTCCTCCTCCCCTCTCTACTCTCCCTTTGCTTCCATCCTTCCCCCCCCCCTTCCCCCCTCCCCCTTTCTTTCTCTCCCCTCCCCCCCTCCCCCCCCCTCTTT
>JAMZRA010000005.1:15363629-15374415 GCA_024499935.1 Tyrophagus putrescentiae
CACACGCAAAAGAGTGTGTTGCGTCGGTTCCAACAGTTAAAAAAGCACTTTAATGTATAAAAGAATAAATCACCGAATTTTAAGCAAACTGCTTTTTGACTTGTTATTGTACATTTTAATGGTGAAATGAGTTTCGATAAAATTCCACAGAAAAGTAATTTTCACAACAACTTTTCTGAAAACTACTACCTCACACGCAGAAGAGTCTGCTGCGTCGGTTCCAACAGTTTGAAAGCACTTTAATGTATAAAAGAATAAATCACCGAGTTTCGAACACATCTATTTTATAGTCATTTTTGACTTGATTTTACAGTAAAATGAGTTTCGATAAAATTCCACAGAAAAGTAATTTTCACAACAACTTCTCTGAAAACTACTGAATCACACGCAAAAGAGTGTGTTGCGTCGGTTCCAACAGTTAAAAAAGCATTTAAATGTATAAAAGAATAAATCACCGAGTTTCGAACAGATCTATTTTATAGTCATTTTTGACTTGATTTTACAGTAAAATGAGTTTCGATAAAATTCCACAGAAAAGTAATTTTCACAACAACTTTACTGAAAACTACTACCTCACACGCAGAAGAGTCTGCTGCGTCGTTTCCAACAGTTTAAAAGCACTTTAATGTATAAAAGAATAAATCACTGAATTTTAATTAAACTGCTTTTTGACTTGTTATTGTACATTTTAATAGTAAAATGAGTTTCGATTAAAATTCCACAGAAAAGTAATTTTTACAACAACTTTTCTAAAACTACTACCTCACACGCAGAAGAGTCTGCTGCGTCGTTTTTAACAGTTTGAAAGCACTTTAATGTATAAAAGAATAAATCACTGAATTTTAACCAAACTGCTTTTTGACTTGTTATTGTACATTTTAATGGTAAATGAGTTTCGATAAAATTCCACAGAAAAGTAATTTTCACAACAACTTTTTTAAAAACTACTACCTCACACGCAGAAGAGTCTGCTGCGTCGGTTCCAACAGTTTGAAAGCACTTTAATGTATAAAAGAATAAATCACCGAATTTTAACCAAACTGCTTTTTGACTTGTTATTGTACATTTTAATGGTGAAATGAGTTTCGATTAAAATTGCACAAATAAATTTTTACAACAACTTTTTCTGAAAACTACTACCTCACACGCAGAAGAGTCTGCTGCGTCGTTTCCTGCAGTTTGAAAGCACTTTAATGTATAAAAAATAAATCACCGAATTTTAACCAAACTGCTTTTTGACTTGTTATTGTACATTTTAATGGTGAAATGAGTTTCGATTAAAATTCCACAGAAAAGTAATTTTCACAACAACTTTTCTGAAAACTACTACCTCACACGCAGAAGAGTCTGCTGCGTCGGTTCCAACAGTTTGAAAGCACTTTAATGTATAAAAGAATAAATCACCGAATTTTAATCAAACTGCTTTTTGACTTGTTATTGTACATTTTAATGGTGAAATGAGTTTCGATTAAAATTGCACAAATAAAATTTTTTAACAACAACTTTTCTGAAAGTTACTACCTCACATGCAAAAGAGTCTGCTGCGTCGGTTCCAACAGTTGGAAAAGCATTTAAATGTATAAAAAAATAAATTACCGAATTTTGATCGAAACTAAGTGGTGGTGGCAATGATGGTCTCAGTGGTGAAGAAGAATGTAGCAGGGATTATGTACCTACCCGACCCCCCACCACCCTACACTCAACGAGCCTACATAAGAGCACTACTGAAAGCCGAGAAAGTGCAATGCTCTAGGTCAGGGACCAGATCACTGGTCAGTGAGCTGCTGACAGTCCCCTGTAGTGGATGTTAATGTTGTACAATGAAATCATTTAAAAATTATTTCTGTTCACCCCACCACTGATCTGTTCTATTCTGGCTCAGATCAATATTTAATCTCTGTTTTGTGTTTGAAATGAGCAAAGAAACATTATTTGGGGATTAAATAAAGAGTCAAACAAAAATTTAAAAATAATAAATGAGGTAGAAGATGATGTTGTACACTGAAATCAATTAAAAATTATTTCCATTCACCCCACCACTGATCTGTCCCATTCTGGCTCAGATCATTATTTAATCTCTGTTTTGTGCTTGAAATGAGCAAAGAAACAAATTTTGGGGATTAAATAAAGAGTCAAACAAAACTTTGAAATAACATTATGAGGATGAAGATGATGTTGTACACTGAAATCAATTAAAAATTATTTCCATTCACCCCACCACTGATCTGTCCTATTCTGGCTCAGATCTTAAAAGAAAACTACTACCTTACACGCAGAAAAGTCTGCTGCGTCTTTTCTGCAGTTAAAAGCACTTTAATGTATAAAAGAATAAATCACGAATTTGAACAACCTTTGAGTGTATTTGTACATTGATCATGTAAAATTGAGTTTCGATTAAAATCCACAAAAGATTATTTTCACACAATTCTAAAAACTACTACCTCACACGCAGAAGAGTCTGCTGCGTCGTTTCCAACAGTTTGAAAGCACTTTAATGTATAAAAGAATAAATCACCGAATTTTAACCAAACTGCTTTTTGACTTGTTATTGTACATTTTAATGGTGAAATGAGTTTCGATAAAAATTCACAGAAAAGTAATTTTACAACAACTTTCTGAAAACTACTACCTCACACGCAGAAGAGTCTGCTGCGTCGTTTCCGCAGTTTGAAAGCACTTTAATGTATAAAAAAATAAATCACCGAATTTTAACCAAACTGCTTTTTGACTTGTTATTGTACATTTTAATGGTGAAAATGAGTTTCGATTAAAATTCACAAAAAGTAATTTTCACAACAACTTTTCTGAAAAACACTACCTCACACGCAGAAGAGTCTGCTGCGTCGTTTCCAGCAGTTTGAAAGCACTTTAATGTATAAAAAGAATAAATCACCGAATTTTAATCAAACTGCTTTTTGACTTGTTATTGTACATTTTAATGGTGAAATGAGTTTCGATAAAATTCCACAGAAAAGTAATTTTCACAACAACTTTTCTAAAACTACTACTCACACGCAGAAGAGTCTGCTGCGTCGGTTCCACAGTTTGAAAGCACTTTAATGTATAAAAGAATAAATCACCGAATTTTAACAAACTGCTTTTTGACTTGTTATTGTACATTTTAATGGTAAAATGAGTTTCGATAAAATTCCACAGAAAAGTAATTTTCACAACAACTTTTCTGAAAAACTACTACTCACACGCAGAAGAGTCTGCTGCGTCGTTTCCTGCAGTTTGAAAGCACTTTAATGTATAAAAGAATAAATCACCGAATTTTAACCAAACTGCTTTTTGACTTGTTATTGTACATTTTAATGGTGAAATGAGTTTCGATAAAATTCCACAGAAAAGTAATTTTCACAACAACTTTTCTGAAAACTACTACCTCACACGCAGAAGAGTCTGCTGCGTCGTTTCCTGCAGTTTGAAAGCACTTTAATGTATAAAAAATAAATCACCGAATTTTAACCAAACTGCTTTTTGACTTGTTATTGTACATTTTAATGGTAAATGAGTTTCGATAAAATTCCACAGAAAAGTAATTTTCACAACAACTTTTCTGAAAACTACTACCTCACACGCAGAAGAGTCTGCTGCGTCGTTTCCTGCAGTTTGAAAGCACTTTAATGTATAAAAGAATAAATCACCGAATTTTAACCAAACTGCTTTTTGACTTGTTATTGTACATTTTAATGGTGAAATGAGTTTCGATAAAATTCCACAAAAAGTAATTTTCACAACAACTTTTCTAAAAACACTATCTCACACGCAAAGAGTCTGCTGCGTCGGTTCCGCAGTTTGAAAGCACTTTAATGTATAAAAAATAAATCACCGAATTTTAACCAAACTGCTTTTTGACTTGTTATTGTACATTTTAATGGTGAAATGAGTTTCGATAAAATTCCACAGAAAAGTAATTTTCACAACAACTTTTCTGAAAACTACTACCTCACACGCAGAAGAGTCTGCTGCGTCGTTTCCTGCAGTTTGAAAGCACTTTAATGTATAAAAGAATAAATCACCGAATTTTAACCAAACTGCTTTTTGACTTGTTATTGTACATTTTAATGGTGAAATGAGTTTCGTTAAAATTGCACAAAAAGTAATTTTCACAACAACTTTTCTGAAAACTACTACCTCACACGCAGAAGAGTCTGCTGCGTCGTTTCCTGCAGTTTGAAAGCACTTTAATGTATAAAAAAATAAATCACCGAATTTTAATCAAACTGCTTTTTGACTTGTTATTGTACATTTTAATGGTGAAATGAGTTTCGATAAAATTCCACAGAAAAGTAATTTTCACAACAACTTTTCTAAAAACAACTGAATCACACGCAAAAGAGTCTGCTGCGTCGTTTCCTGCAGTTTGAAAGCACTTTAATGTATAAAAAATAAATCACCGAATTTTAACCAAACTGCTTTTTGACTTGTTATTGTACATTTTAATGGTGAAATGAGTTTCGATTAAAATTGCACAAAAGTAATTTTTCACAACAACTTTTCTGAAAACTACTACCTCACACGCAGAAGAGTCTGCTGCGTCGTTTAACAGTTTGAAAGCACTTTAATGTATAAAAGAATAAATCACCGAATTTTAACAAACTGCTTTTTGACTTGTTATTGTACATTTTAATAGTAAAATGAGTTTTGATAAAATTCTACAGAAAAGTAATTTTCACAACAACTTTTTGAAAACTACTACCTTACACGCAGAAGAGTTGCTGCGTCGTTTCCAACAGTTTGAAAACACTTTAATGTATAAAAGAATAAATCACCGAATTTTAACCAAACTGCTTTTTGACTGATTATTGTACATTTTAATGGTGAAATGAGTTTTGATAAAATTCCACAAAAAAGTAATTTTTACAACAACTTTTCTAAAAACAACTGAGTCACACGCAAAAGAGTGTGCTGCGTCGGTTCCAACAGTTGGAAAAGCATTTAAATGTATAAAAAAATAAATTACCGAATTTTGATCGAAACTAAGTGGTGGTGGCAATGATGGTCTTAGTGGTGAGGGGAAGAATATAGCAGGGATTATGTACCTACCCGACCCCCCACCACCCTACACTCAACGAGCCTACATAAGAGCACTACTGGAAGCCGAGAAAGTGCAATGCTCTAGGTCAGGGACCAGATCACTGGTCAGTGAGCTGCTGACAGTCCCCTGTAGTGGATGTTAATGTTGTACACTAAAATCAATTAAAAATTCTTTCCATTAACCCCACCACTGATTTGTCCCATTCTAGTTCAGATCAATATTTAATCTCTGTTTTGTGCTTGAAATGAGCAAAAAAACATTTTTTGGGGATTAAATAAAGAGTTGAACAAAAATTTAAAAATACAAAATGAGGTAGAAGATGACGTTGTACACTGAAATCAATTAAAAATTATTTCCATTCACCCCACCACTGATCTGTCTTATTCTGGCTTGGATCTTTATTTAATCTCTGTTTTGTGCTTGAAATGAGCAAAGAAACATTATTTCAAGATAAAACAATAAGTCAAACAAAACTTTGAAATATCATTTTGAGGATGAAGATGACGTTGTACACTAAAATCAATTAAAAATTTTTTCCATTCACCCCACCACTGATCTGTCCTAATCTGGCTTGGATCTTTATTTAATCTCTGTTTTGCGCTTAAAATAAGCAAAGAAACAATATTTGGGGATTAAATAAAGAGTCAAACAAAAATTTAAAAATAATAAATGAGGTAGAAGATTATGTTGTACACTGAAATCAATTAAAAATTATTTCCATTCATCCCACCACTGATCTGTCCTATTCTGGCTCAGATCTTAAAAGAAAACTACTACCTCACACGCAGAAGGGTCTGCTGCGTCTTTTTCAGCAGTTGGAGAAGCACTTTAATGTATAAAAGAATAAATCATTGAGTTTTGAACCGATCCATTTTATAGTCATTTTTGACTTGATTTTACAGTAAATTGAGTTTGAGTTAAAATTGCATAAATAATTAATTTTAACAACAACTAAAAAGAAAACAACTACCCCACACGCAGAATGGTCTGCTGCGTCGGTTCCAGCAGTTTGAAAACACTTTATTGTGTAAAAGAATAAATCACCGATATTTAACCCAAACTGCTTTTTGACTTGTTATTGTACATTTTAATGGTAAATTGAGTTTGGGTTAAAATTGCATAAATAATTAATTTTCACAACAACTAAAAAGAAAACAACTACCCCACACGCAGAATGGTCTGCTGCGTCGGTTCCAGCAGTTTGAAAACACTTTATTGTGTAAAAGAATAAATCACAGAATTTTAACCAAACTGCTTTTTGACTTGTTATTGTACATTTTAATAGTAAAATGAGTTTCAATAAAATTCCACAGAAAAGTAATTTTTACAACAACTTTTCTGAAAACTACTACCTCACACGCAGAAGAGTCTGCTGCGTCGGTTCCAACAGTTTGAAAGCACTTTAATGTATAAAAGAATAAATCACCGAATTTTAACCAAACTGCTTTTTGACTTGTTATTGTACATTTTAATGGTGAAATGAGTTTCGATTAAAATTGCACAAATAGATTATTTTCACAACAACTTTTCTAAAAACAACTGAATCACACGCAAAAGAGTGTGTTGCGTCGGTTCCAACAGTTGGAAAAGCATTTAAATGTATAAAAAAATAAATCACCGAATTTTAACCAAACTGCTTTTTGACTTGTTATTGTACATTTTAATAGTAAAATGAGTTTTGATAAAATTCCACAGAAAAGTAATTTTCACAACAACTTTTCTGAAAACTACTACCTCACACGCAGAAGAGTCTGCTGCGTCGTTTTCTGCAGTTTGAAAGCACTTTAATGTATAAAAATAAAAATCACCGAATTTTAATCAAACTGCTTTTTGACTTGTTATTGTAAATTTAAATAGTAAAATGAGTTTCGATTTAAATTGAACAAATAGACTATTTTCACAACAACTTTTCTGAAAACTACTACATCACACGCAGAAGAGTCTGCTGCGTCGTTTCCTGCAGTTTGAAAGCACTTTAATGTATAAAAGAATAAATCACCGAGTTTCAACGAACGCTTTTTGATTTTTTGTACATTTTAAGTAAATGAGTTTCAATAAAATTCCACAGAAAAGTAATTTTCACAACAACTTTTCTGAAAACTACTACCTCACACGCAGAAGAGTCTGCTGCGTCGGTTCCAACAGTTTGAAAGCACTTTAATGTATAAAAGAATAAATCACCGAATTTTAACAACTCTTTTTGTCTTGATTGACATTTTAAGTAAAATGAGTTTCGATAAAATTCCACAGAAAAGTAATTTTCACAACAACTTTTCTGAAAACTACTACCTCACACGCAGAAGAGTCTGCTGCGTCGTTTCCAACAGTTTGAAAGCACTTTAATGTATAAAAGAATAAATCACCGAATTTTAACCAAACTGCTTTTTGACTTGTTATTGTACATTTTAATAGTAAAATGAGTTTCGATAAAATTCCACAGAAAAGTAATTTTCACAACAACTTTTCTAAAAACTACTACTCACACGCAGAAGAGTCTGCTGCGTCGTTTCCTGCAGTTTGAAAGCACTTTAATGTATAAAAGAATAAATCACCGAATTTTAACCAAACTGCTTTTTGACTTGTTATTGTACATTTTAATGGTGAAATGAGTTTCGATTAAAATTGCACAAATAGATATTTTCACAACAACTTTTCTGAAAACTACTACCTCACACGCAAAGAGTCTGCTGCGTCGTTTTCAACAGTTTGAAAGCACTTAATTGTATAAAAGAATAAATCACCGAATTTTAATCAAACTGCTTTTTGACTTGTTATTGTAATTTTAATGTAAATGAGTTTCGATTAAAATTCCACAAAAATAATTTTTACAACAACTTTTCTGAAAACTACTACATCACACGCAAAGAGTCTGCTGCGTCGTTCCACAGTTTGAAAGCACTTTAATGTATAAAAAAATAAATCACCGATTTTAATTAAACTGCTTTTTGACTTGTTTTGTACATTTTAATAGTAAATGAGTTTCGATAAAATTCCACAGAAAAGTAATTTTACAACAACTTTTCTGAAAACTACTACTCACACGCAGAAGAGTCTGCTGCGTCGTTTCTGCAGTTTGAAAGCACTTTAATGTATAAAAGAATAAATCACGAATTTTAATCAAATGCTTTTTGACTTGTTATTGTACATTTTAATAGTAAATGAGTTTCGATAAAATTCCACAGAAAAGTAATTTTCACAACAACTTTTCTAAAAACTACTACCTCACACGCAGAAGAGTCTGCTGCGTCGGTTCCAACAGTTTGAAAGCACTTTAATGTATAAAAGAATAAATCACGAATTTTAACCAAACTGCTTTTTGACTGTTATTGTACATTTTAATGTAAATGAGTTTCGATTAAAATTGCACAAAAAAATATTTTCAACAACTTTTCTGAAAACTACTACCTCACACGCAAAGAGTCTGCTGCGTCGTTTTCAACAGTTTGAAAGCACTTTAATGTATAAAAGAATAAATCACCGATTTTAACAAACTGCTTTTGACATTGTTGACTTGATTTTACAGTAAAATGAGTTTCGATAAAATTCCACAGAAAAGTAATTTTCACAACAACTTTTCTGAAAACTACTACCTCACACGCAGAAGAGTCTGCTGCGTCGTTTCCAACAGTTTGAAAGCACTTTAATGTATAAAAGAATAAATCACCGAATTTTAATCAAACTGCTTTTTGACTTGTTATTGTACATTTTAATGGTGAAATGAGTTTCGATAAAATTCCACAGAAAAGTAATTTTTACAACAACTTTTCTGAAAACTACTACCTCACACGCAGAAGAGTCTGCTGCGTCGGTTCCAACAGTTTGAAAGCACTTTAATGTATAAAAGAATAAATCACCGAATTTTAACCAAACTGCTTTTTGACTTGTTATTGTACATTTTAATGTAAATGAGTTTCGATAAAATTCCACAAAAAGTAATTTTTACAACAACTTTTCTGAAAACTACTACTCACACGCAGAAGAGTCTGCTGCGTCGGTTCCAACAGTTTGAAAGCACTTTAATGTATAAAAGAATAAATCACCGAATTTTAATCAAACTGCTTTTTGACTTGTTATTGTACATTTTAATGGTGAAATGAGTTTCGATTAAAATTCCACAGAAAAGTAATTTTTACAACAACTTTTCTAAAAACTACTACCTCACACGCAGAAGAGTCTGCTGCGTCGGTTCCAGCAGTTTGAAAACACTTTATTGTGTAAAAGAATAAATCACCGATATTTAACCCAAACTGCTTTTTGACTTGTTATTGTACATTTTAATAGTAAAATGAGTTTCGATTAAAATTGCACAAATAGATATTTTCACAACAACTTTTCTGAAAACTACTACCTCACACGCAGAAGAGTCTGCTGCGTCGTTTTCTGCAGTTTGAAAGCACTTTAATGTATAAAAATAAAAATCACCGAATTTTAACCAAACTGCTTTTTGACTTGTTATTGTACATTTTAATAGTAAAATGAGTTTCGATAAAATTCCACAGAAAAGTAATTTTCACAACAACTTTTCTGAAAACTACTACCTCACACGCAGAAGAGTCTGCTGCGTCGTTTCCAGTTTGAAAGCACTTTAATGTATAAAAATAAAATCACAAATTTTAATTAAACTGCTTTTTGACTTGTTATTGTACATTTTAATAGTAAAATGAGTTTCGATAAAATTGCACAAATAAACTATTTTAAAACAACTTTTCTAAAAACAACTGAATCACACGCAAAAGAGTGTGCTGCGTCGGTTCCAACAGTTGAAAAGCATTTAATGTATAAAAAATAAATCACCGAATTTTATAAACTGCTTTTTGACTTGTTATTGTACATTTTAATAGTAAAATGAGTTTCGATAAAATTGCACAAATAAACTATTTTCACAACAACTTTTCTAAAAACAACTGAATCACACGCAAAAGAGTGTGTTGCGTCGGTTCCAACAGTTAAAAGCACTTTAATGTATAAAAGAAAAATCACCAATTTTATAAACTGCTTTTTGACTTGTTATTGTACATTTTAATAGTAAAATGAGTTTCGATTAAAATTGCACAAATAAACTATTTTCACAACAACTTTTCTAAAAACAACTGATCACACGCAAAAGAGTTGTGCGTCGGTTCCAACAGTTTAAAAGCACTTTAATGTATAAAAGAATAAATCACCGAATTTTAACCAAACTGCTTTTTGACTTGTTATTGTACATTTTAATGGTGAAATGAGTTTCGATAAAATTCCACAGAAAAGTAATTTTCACAACAACTTTTCTGAAAACTACTACCTCACACGCAGAAGAGTCTGCTGCGTCGGTTCCAACAGTTTGAAAGCACTTTAATGTATAAAAGAATAAATCACCGAGTTTCGAACAGATCTATTTTATAGTCATTTTTGACTTGATTTTACAGTAAAATGAGTTTCGATAAAATTCCACAGAAAAGTAATTTTCACAACAACTTTTCTAAAAACTACTACCTCACACGCAGAAGAGTCTGCTGCGTCGTTTCCTGCAGTTTGAAACACTTAAGTATAAAAGATAATCACCGAATTACCCAAACTACTTTTACTTGTTATTGTACATTTAATGTAAAAAGTTCGATAAATCACAAAAATTATTTTGACAACAACTTTTTGAAACTACTACCTACACGCAGAAGAGTCTGTGCGTCGTTCCTCAGTTTGAAAGCACTTTAATGTATAAAAGAATAAATCACCGAATTTACCAAATGCTTTTGACTTGTATTGTAC
>JAMZRA010000005.1:15374915-15397671 GCA_024499935.1 Tyrophagus putrescentiae
AAAGTTGTTGTCAAAAATAATTATTTGTGAAGTTTCAACCAAACTCACTTTACAGAAAAATCAAGTCAAAAATGACTATAAAATAGATCGGTTCGAAACTCGGTGATTTATTCTTTTATACATTAAAGTGCTTTCAAACTGCAGGAAACGACGCAGCAGACTCTTCTGCGTGTGAGGTAGTAGTTTTCAGAAAAGTTGTTGTGAAAAATTCTATTTGTGCAATTTTAATCGAAACTCATTTCACCATTAAAACGTACAATAACAAGTCAAAAAGCAGTTTGATTAAAATTTGGTGATTTATTCTATTATACATTAAAGTGCTTTCAAACTGCAAGAAACGACGCAGCAGACTCTTCTGCGTGTGAGGTAGTAGTTTTCAGAAAAGTTGTTGTGAAAAAATTCTATTTGTGCAATTTTAATCGAAACTCATTTCACCATTAAAATGTACAATAACAAGTCAAAAAGTAGTTTGGTTAAAATTCGGTGATTTATTCTTTTATACATTAAAGTGCTTTCAAACTGCAGGAAACGACGCAGCAGACTCTTCTGCGTGTTGGGTAGTTGTTTTTAGAAAAGTTGTTGTGAAAAAATTCTCTTTATGCAATTTTAATTGAAACTCATTTCACCATTAAAACGTACAATAACAAGTCAAAAAGCAGTTTGGTTAAAATTCGGTGATTTATTCTTTTATACATTAAAGTGCTTTCAAACTGCAGGAAACGACGCAGCAGACTCTTCTGCGTGTAAGGTAGTAGTTTTCAGAAAAGTTGTTGTCAAAAATAATTATTTGTGCAATTTTAATCGAAACTTATTTCACCATTAAAATGTACAATAACAAGTCAAAAAGTAGTTTGGTTAAAATTCGGTGATTTATTCTTTTATACATTAAAGTGCTTTCAAACTGCAGGAAACGACGCAGCAGACTCTTCTGCGTGTGAGGTAGTAGTTTTCAGAAAAGTTGTTGTGAAAATTACTTTTCTGTGGAATTTTATCGAAACTCATTTTACTGTAAAATCAAGTCAAAAATGACTATAAAATAGATCTGTTCGAAACTCGGTGAATTATTCTTTTATACATTAAAGTGCTTTTAAACTGTTGGAACCGACGCAGCAGACTCTTTTGCGTGTGAGGTAGTAGTTTTCAGAAAAGTTGTTGTGAAAATTACTTTTCTGTGAAATTTTATCGAAACTCATTTCACCATTAAAGTGTACAATAACAAGTCAAAAAGCAGTTTGCTTAAAATTCGGTGATTTATTCTTTTATACATTTAAATGCTTTTTTAACTGTTGGAACCGACGCAACACACTCTTTTGCGTGTGATTCAGTTGTTTTTAGAAAAGTTGTTGTGAAAATAGTTTATTTGTGCAATTTTAATCGAAACTCATTTTACTATTAAAATGTACAATAACAAGTCAAAAAGCAGTTTAATAAAAATTTGGTGATTTGTTCTTTTATACATTAAAGTGCTTTTTAACTGTTGGAACCGACGCAACACACTCTTTTGCGTGTGATTCAGTTGTTTTTAGAAAAGTTGTTGTGAAAATAGTTTATTTGTGCAATTTTATCGAAACTCATTTTACTATTAAAATGTACAATAACAAGTCAAAAAGCAGTTTGGTTAAAATTCGGTGATTTATTTTTTTATACATTTAAATGCTTTTCCAACTGTTGGAACCGACGCAGCACACTCTTTTGCGTGTGATTCAGTTGTTTTTAGAAAAGTTGTTTTAAAAATAGTTTATTTGTGCAATTTTAATCGAAACTCATTTTACTATTAAAATGTACAATAACAAGTCAAAAAGCAGTTTAATTAAAATTTAGTGATTTTTATTTTTATACATTAAAGTGCTTTCAAACTGCAGAAAACGACGCAGCAGACTCTTCTGCGTGTGAGGTAGTAGTTTTCAGAAAAGTTGTTGTAAAAATTACTTTTCTGTGGAATTTTATCGAAACTCATTTTACTATTAAAATGTACAATAACAAGTCAAAAAGCAGTTTGGTTAAAATTCGGTGATTTTTATTTTTATACATTAAAGTGCTTTCAAACTGCAGAAAACGACGCAGCAGACTCTTCTGCGTGTGAGGTAGTAGTTTTCAGAAAAGTTGTTGTGAAAATAATCTATTTGTGCAATTTTAATCGAAACTCATTTTACTATTAAAATGTACAATAACAAGTCAAAAAGCAGTTTGGGTTAAATATCGGTGATTTATTCTTTTACACAATAAAGTGTTTTCAAACTGCTGGAACCGACGCAGCAGACTCTTCTGCGTGTGAGGTAGTAGTTTTTAGAAAAGTTGTTGTAAAAATTACTTTTCTGTGGAATTTTAATCGAAACTCATTTCACCATTAAAATGTACAATAACAAGTCAAAAAGCAGTTTGATTAAAATTCGGTGATTTATTCTTTTATACAATTAAGTGCTTTCAAACTGTTGAAACCGACGCAGCAGACTCTTCTGCGTGTGAGGTAGTAGTTTTCAGAAAAGTTGTTGTGAAAAAATTTTATTTGTGCAATTTTAATCGAAACTCATTTCACCATTAAAATGTACAATAACAAGTCAAAAAGCAGTTTGGTTAAAATTCGGTGATTTATTCTTTTATACATTAAAGTGCTTTCAAACTGTTGGAACCGACGCAGCAGACTCTTCTGCGTGTGAGGTAGTAGTTTTCAGAAAAGTTGTTGTGAAAATTACTTTTCTGTGGAATTTTATCGAAACTCATTTTACTATTAAAATGTACAATAACAAGTCAAAAAGCAGTTTGATTAAAATTCGGTGATTTATTCTTTTATACATTAAAGTGCTTTCAAACTGTTGGAAACGACGCAGCAGACCTTCTGCGTGTGATGTAGTAGTTTTCAGAAAAGTTGTTGTGAAAATTACTTTTCTGTGGAATTTTATCGAAACTCATTTTACTGTAAAATCAAGTCAAAAATGACTATAAAATAGATCTGTTCGAAACTCGGTGATTTATTCTTTTATACATTAAAGTGCTTTCAAACTGTTGAAAACGACGCAGCAGACTCTTCTGCGTGTGAGGTAGTAGTTTTCAGAAAAGTTGTTGTAAAAAAATTTATTTGTGCAATTTTAATCGAAACTCATTTCACCATTAAAATGTACAATAACAAGTCAAAAAGCAGTTTGGTTAAAATTCGGTGATTTATTCTTTTATACATTAAAGTGCTTTCAAACTGTTGGAACCGACGCAGCAGACTCTTCTGCGTGTGAGGTAGTAGTTTTTAAAAAAGTTGTTGTGAAAATTACTTTTCTGTGGAATTTTATCGAAACTCATTTTACTGTAAAATCAAGTCAAAAATGACTATAAAATAGATTTGTTCAAAACTCGGTGATTTATTCTTTTATACATTAAAGTGCTTTCAAACTGCAGGAAACGACGCAGCAGACTCTTCTGCGTGTGAGGTAGTAGTTTTCAGAAAAGTTGTTGTAAAAATTACTTTTCTGTGGAATTTTATCGAAACTCATTTTACTATTAAAATGTACAATAACAAGTCAAAAAGCAGTTTGATTAAAATTCAGTGATTTTATTTTTATACATTAAAGTGCTTTCAAACTGCAGAAAACGACGCAGCAGACTCTTCTGCGTGTGATTCAGTTGTTTTTAGAAAAGTTGTTGTGAAAATAATCTATTTGTGCAATTTTAATCGAAACTCATTTTACTATTAAAATGTACAATAACAAGTCAAAAAGCAGTTTGGTTAAAATTCAGTGATTTTTATTTTTATACATTAAAGTGCTTTCAAACTGCAGGAAACGACGCAGCAGACTCTTCTGCGTGTGAGGTAGTAGTTTTCAGAAAAGTTGTTGTGAAAATACTTTTGTGCAATTTTAATCGAAACTCATTTCACCATTAAAATGTACAATAACAAGTCAAAAAGCAGTTTGGTTAAAATTCGGTGATTTATTCTTTTATACATTAAAGTGTTTTCAAACTGCTGGAACCAACGCAACAGACCATTCTGCGTGTGATGTAGTAGTTTTCAGAAAAGTTGTTGTGAAAATTACTTTTCTGTGGAATTTTATCGAAACTCATTTTACTGTAAAATGTACAATAACAAGTCAAAAAGCAGTTTAATTAAAATTGGGTGATTTATTCTTTTATACATTAAAGTGCTTTCAAACTGTTGGAAACGACGCAGCAGACTCTTCTGCGTGTGAGGTAGTAGTTTTCAGAAAAGTTGTTGTGAAAATTACTTTTCTGTGGAATTTTATCGAAACTCATTTTACTGTAAAATCAAGTCAAAAATGACTATAAAATAGATCTGTTCGAAACTCGGTGAATTATTCTTTTATACATTAAAGTGCTTTTAAACTGTTGGAACCGACGCAGCAGACTCTTTTGCGTGTGAGGTAGTAGTTTTCAGAAAAGTTGTTGTGAAAATTACTTTTCTGTGAGATTTTATCGAAACTCATTTCACCATTAAAATGTACAATAACAAGTCAAAAAGCAGTTTGATTAAAATTCGGTGATTTATTTTTTATACATTTAAATGCTTTTTTAACTGTTGGAACCGACGCAACACACTCTTTTGCGTGTGATTCAGTTGTTTTTAGAAAAGTTGTTGTGAAAATATTATTTGTGCAATTTTAATCGAAACTCATTTTACTATTAAAATGTACAATAACAAGTCAAAAAGCAGTTTGGTTAAAATTCGGTGATTTATTCTTTTATACATTAAAGTGCTTTCAAACTGTTGGAACCGACGCAGCAGACTCTTCTGCGTGTGAGGTAGTAGTTTTCAGAAAAGTTGTTGTGAAAATAATCTATTTGTGCAATTTTAATCGAAACTCATTTTACCATTAAAATGTACAATAACAAGTCAAAAAGCAGTTTGGGTTAAATATCGGTGATTTATTCTTTTACACAATAAAGTGTTTTCAAACTGCTGGAACCGACGCAGCAGACCATTCTGCGTGTGGGGTAGTTGTTTTCTTTTTAGTTGTTGTGAAAATTAATTATTTATGCAATTTTAACCCAAACTCAATTTACCATTAAAATGTACAATAACAAGTCAAAAAGCAATTTGGGTTAAATATCGGTGATTTATTCTTTTACACAATAAAGTGTTTTCAAACTGCTGGAACCGACGCAGCAGACCATTCTGCGTGTGGGGTAGTTGTTTTCTTTTTAGTTGTTGTGAAAATTAATTATTTATGCAATTTTAACTCAAACTCAATTTACTGTAAAATCAAGTCAAAAATGACTATAAAATGGATCGGTTCAAAACTCAATGATTTATTCTTTTATACATTAAAGTGCTTCTCCAACTGCTGAAAAAGACGCAGCAGACCCTTCTGCGTGTGAGGTAGTAGTTTTCTTTTAAGATCTGAGCCAGAATAGGACAGATCAGTGGTGGGATGAATGGAAATAATTTTTAATTGATTTCAGTGTACAACATAATCTTCTACCTCATTTATTATTTTTAAATTTTTGTTTGACTCTTTATTTAATCCCCAAATATTGTTTCTTTGCTTATTTTAAGCGCAAAACAGAGATTAAATAAAGATCCAAGCCAGATTAGGACAGATCAGTGGTGGGGTGAATGGAAAAAATTTTTAATTGATTTTAGTGTACAACGTCATCTTCATCCTCAAAATAATATTTCAAAGTTTTGTTTGACTTCTTGTTTTATCTTGAAATAATGTTTCTTTGCTCATTTCAAGCACAAAACAGAGATTAAATAAAAATACAAGCCAGAATAAGACAGATCAGTGGTGGGGTGAATGGAAATAATTTTTAATTGATTTCAGTGTACAACGTCATCTTCTACCTCATTTTGTATTTTTAAATTTTTGTTCAACTCTTTATTTAATCCCCAAAAAATGTTTTTTTGCTCATTTCAAGCACAAAACAGAGATTAAATTTGATCTGAACAGAATGGGACAATCAGTGGTGGGGTAATGGAAAAATTTTTAATTGATTTATTGTACAACATTAACATCCACTACAGGGGACTGTCAGCAGCTCACTGACCAGTGATCTGGTCCCTGACCTAGAGCATTGCACTTTCTCGGCTTCCAGTAGTGCTCTTATGTAGGCTCGTTGAGTGTAGGGTGGTGGGGGGTCGGGTAGGTACATAATCTCTGCTATATTCTTTCCCTCACCACTGAGACCATCATTGCCACCACCACTTAGTTTCGATCAAAATTCGGTAATTTATTTTTTTATACATTTAAATGCTTTTCCAACTGTTGGAACCGACGCAGCACACTCTTTTGCGTGTGATTCAGTTGTTTTTAGAAAAGTTGTTGTGAAAATTACTTTTCTGTGGAATTTTATCGAAACTCATTTCACCATTAAAATGTACAATAACAAGTCAAAAAGCAGTTTGGTTAAAATTCGGTGATTTATTCTTTTATACATTAAAGTGCTTTCAAACTGTTGGAACCGACGCAGCAGACTCTTCTGCGTGTGAGGTAGTAGTTTTCAGAAAAGTTGTTGTGAAAATTACTTTTCTGTGGAATTTTATCGAAACTCATTTTACTATTAAAATGTACAATAACAAGTCAAAAAGCAGTTTGGTTAAAATTCGGTGATTTTTATTTTTATACATTAAAGTGCTTTCAAACTGCAGGAAACGACGCAGCAGACTCTTCTGCGTGTGAGGTAGTAGTTTTCAGAAAAGTTGTTGTGAAAAAATTTTTTGTGCAATTTTAATCGAAACTCATTTCACCATTAAAATGTACAATAACAAGTCAAAAAGCAGTTTGGTTAAAATTCGGTGATTTTTATTTTTATACATTAAAGTGCTTTCAAACTGCAGGAAACGACGCAGCAGACTCTTCTGCGTGTGAGGTAGTAGTTTTCAGAAAAGTTGTTGTGAAAATTACTTTTCTGTGGAATTTTATTGAAACTCATTTTACTGTAAAATCAAGTCAAAAATGACTATAAAATAGATCTGTTCAAAACTCGGTGATTTATTCTTTTATACATTAAAGTGCTTTCAAACTGTTGGAACCGACGCAGCAGACTTTTCTGCGTGTGAGGTAGTAGTTTTCAGAAAAAGTTGTTGTGAAAAAATTTTATTTGTGCAATTTTAATCGAAACTCATTTTACCATTAAAATGTACAATAACAAGTCAAAAAGCAGTTTGGGTTAAATATCGGTGATTTATTCTTTTACACAATAAAGTGTTTTCAAACTGCTGGAACCGACGCAGCAGACCATTCTGCGTGTGGGGTAGTTGTTTTCTTTTTAGTTGTTGTGAAAATTAATTATTTATGCAATTTTAACCCAAACTCAATTTACCATTAAAATGTACAATAACAAGTCAAAAAGCAGTTTGGTTAAAATTCGGTGATTTATTCTTTTATACATTAAAGTGCTTTCAAACTGCAGGAAACGACGCAGCAGACTCTTCTGCGTGTGAGGTAGTAGTTTTCAGAAAAGTTGTTGTGAAAATTACTTTTCTGTGGAATTTTATCGAAACTCATTTCACCATTAAAATGTACAATAACAAGTCAAAAAGCAGTTTGGTTAAAATTCGGTGATTTATTCTTTTATACATTAAAGTGCTTTCAAACTGCAGGAAACGACGCAGCAGACTCTTTTGCGTGTGATTCAGTTGTTTTTAAAAAAGTTGTTGTGAAAATTACTTTTCTGTGGAATTTTATCGAAACTCATTTTACTATTAAAATGTACAATAACAAGTCAAAAAGCAGTTTGGTTAAAATTCGGTGATTTATTCTTTTATAATTAAAGTGCTTTCAAACTGCAGGAAACGACGCAGCAGACTCTTCTGCGTGTGAGGTAGTAGTTTTCAGAAAAGTTGTTGTGAAAATTACTTTTCTGTGGAATTTTATCGAAACTCATTTCACCATTAAAATGTACAATAACAAGTCAAAAAGCAGTTTGGTTAAAATTCGGTGATTTATTCTTTTATACATTAAAGTGCTTTCAAACTGTTAAAACGACGCAGCAGACTCTTCTGCGTGTGAGGTAGTAGTTTTTAGAAAAGTTGTTGTGAAAATTACTTTTCTGTGGAATTTTATCGAAACTCATTTTACTGTAAAATCAAGTCAAAAATGACTATAAAATAGATCTGTTCGAAACTCGGTGATTTATTCTTTTATACATTAAAGTGCTTCTTCAACTGCTGAAAAGACGCAGCAGACCCTTCTGCGTGTGAGGTAGTATTTTCTTTTAAATCTGAGCCAGAATAGGACAGATCAGTGGTGGGGTAATGGAAAAATTTTTAATTGATTTCTGTGTACAACATCATCTTCATCCTCAAAATGATATTTCAAAGTTTTGTTTGACTCATTGTTTAATCCCAAAATAATGTTTCTTTGCTCATTTTAAGCACAAAACAAAGATTAAATAATGATCTGAGCCAGAATAAAACAAATCAGTGGTGGGGTGAATGGAAATAATTTTTAATTGATTTCAGTGTACAACGTCATCTTCTACCTCATTTATTATTTTCAATTATTGTTTGACTCTTATTTAATCCCCAAATGTTGTTTATTTGCTCATTTCAAACACAAAACAAAGATTAAATAATGATCTGAGCCAGAATAGAACAGATCAGTGGTGGGGTGAACAGAAATAATTTTTAAATGATTTCATTGTACAACATTAACATCCACTACAGGGGACTGTCAGCAGCTCACTGACCAGTGATCTGGTCCCTGACCTAGAGCATTGCACTTTCTCGGCTTCCAGTAGTGCTCTTATGTAGGCTCGTTGAGTGTAGGGTGGTGGGGGGTCGGGTAGGTACATAATCCCTGCTACATTCTTCTTCACCACTGAGACCATCATTGCCACCACCACTTAGTTTCGATCAAAATTCGGTAATTTATTTTTTATACATTAAAATGCTTTTCAAACTGTTGGAACCGACGCAGCAGACTCTTCTGCGTGTGAGGTAGTAGTTTTCAGAAAAGTTGTTGTGAAAATTACTTTTCTGTGGAATTTTATCGAAACTCATTTTACTATTAAAATGTACAATAACAAGTCAAAAAGCAGTTTGGTTAAAATTCGGTGATTTATTTTTTTATACATTTAAATGCTTTTCCAACTGTTGGAACCGACGCAGCACACTCTTTTGCGTGTGATTCAGTTGTTTTTAGAAAAGTTGTTGTGAAAATAATTATTTGTGCAATTTTAATCGAAACTCATTTCACCATTAAAATGTACAATAACAAGTCAAAAAGCAGTTTGGTTAAAATTCGGTGATTTATTCTTTTATACATTAAAGTGCTTTCAAACTGTTGGAACCGACGCAGCAGACTCTTCTGCGTGTGAGGTAGTAGTTTTCAGAAAAGTTGTTGTGAAAATTACTTTTCTGTGGAATTTTATCGAAACTCATTTTACCATTAAAATGTACAATAACAAGTCAAAAAGCAGTTTGGTTAAAATTCGGTGATTTATTCTTTTATACATTAAAGTGTTTTCAAACTGCTGGAACCGACGCAGCAGACCATTCTGCGTGTGGGGTAGTTGTTTTCTTTTTAGTTGTTGTGAAATTAATTATTATGCAATTTTAACCCAAACTCAATTTACCATTAAAATGTACAATAACAAGTCAAAAAGCAATTGGGTTAAATATCGGTGATTTATTCTTTTACACAATAAAGTGTTTTCAAACTGCTGGAACCGACGCAGCAGACCATTCTGCGTGTGGGTAGTTGTTTTCTTTTTAGTTGTTGTTAAAATTAATTATTTATGCAATTTAACTCAAACTCAATTTACTGTAAAATCAAGTCAAAAATGACTATAAAATGGATCGGTTCAAAACTCAATGATTTATTTTTTTGTACATTAAAGTGCTCCTCCAACTGCTGGAAAAGACGCAGCAGACTCTTTTGCGTGTGAGGTAGTAGTTTTCTTTTAAGATCTGAGCCAGAATAGGACAGATCAGTGGTGGGGTGAATGGAAATAATTTTTAATTGATTTCAGTGTACAACATAATCTTCTACCTCATTTATTATTTTTAAATTTTGTTTGACTCTTTTTTAATCCCCAAATATTGTTTCTTTGCTTATTTTAAGCGCAAAACAGAGATTAAATAAAGATCCAAGGCAGATTAGGACAGATCAGTGGTGGGGTGAATGGAAAAAATTTTTAATTGATTTTAGTGTACAACGTCATCTTCATCCTCAAAATAATATTTCAAAGTTTTGTTTGACTTCTTGTTTTATCTTGAAATAATGTTTCTTTGCTCATTTCAAGCACAAAACAGAGATTAAATAAAAATACAAGCCAGAATAAGACAGATCAGTGGTGGGGTGAATGGAAATAATTTTTAATTGATTTCAGTGTACAACGTCATCTTCTACCTCATTTTGTATTTTTAAATTTTTGTTCAACTCTTTATTTAATCCCCAAAAAATGTTTTTTTGCTCATTTCAAGCACAAAACAGAGATTAAATATTGATCTGAACTAGAATGGGACAAATCAGTGGTGGGGTTAATGGAAATAATTTTTAATTGATTTCAGTGTACAACATTAACATCCACTACAGGGGACTGTCAGCAGCTCACTGACCAGTGATCTGGTCCCTGACCTAGAGCATTGCACTTTCTCGGCTTCCAGTAGTGCTCTTATGTAGGCTCGTTGAGTGTAGGGTGGTGGGGGGTCGGGTAGGTACATAATCTCTGCTATATTCTTTCCCTCACCACTGAGACCATCATTGCCACCACCACTTAGTTTCGATCAAAATTCGGTAATTTATTTTTTTATACATTAAAATGCTTTCAAACTGTTGGAACCGACGCAGCACACTCTTTTGCGTGTGACCAGTGTTTTTAGAAAAGTTGTTGTAAAAATTACTTTTTGTGGAATTTTATCGAAACTCATTTCACCATTAAAATGTACAATAACAAGTCAAAAAGCAGTTTGGTTAAAATTCGGTGATTTATTCTTTTATACATTAAAGTGCTTTCAAACTGTTGGAAACGACGCAGCAGACTCTTCTGCGTGTAGGTAGTAGTTTTCAGAAAAGTTGTTGTGAAAATTACTTTTCTGTGGAATTTTATCCAAACTCATTTTACTATTAAAATGTACAATAACAAGTCAAAAAGCAGTTTGGTTAAAATTCGGTGATTTTTATTTTTATACATTAAAGTGCTTTCAAACTGCAGGAAACGACGCAGCAGACTCTTCTGCGTGTGAGGTAGTAGTTTTCAGAAAAGTTGTTGTGAAAAAATTTTATTTGTGCAATTTTAATCGAAACTCATTTCACCATTAAAATGTACAATAACAAGTCAAAAAGCAGTTTGGGTTAAATATCGGTGATTTTTATTTTTATACATATAAGTGCTTTCAAACTGCAGGAAACGACGCAGCAGACTCTTCTGCGTGTGAGGTAGTAGTTTTCAGTAAAGTTGTTGTGAAAATTACTTTTCTGTAGAATTTTATTGAAACTCATTTTACTGTAAAATCAAGTCAAAAATGACTATAAAATAGATCTGTTCAAAACTCGGTGATTTATTCTTTTATACATTAAAGTGCTTTCAAACTGTTGGAACCGACGCAGCAGACTTTCTGCGTGTGAGGTAGTAGTTTTCAAAAAAGTTGTTGTGAAAAAATTTTATTTGTGCAATTTTAATCGAAACTCATTTTACCATTAAAATGTACAATAACAAGTCAAAAAGCAGTTTGGGTTAAATATCGGTGATTTATTCTTTTACACAATAAAGTGTTTTCAAACTGCTGGAACCGACGCAGCAGACCATTCTGCGTGTGGGGTAGTTGTTTTCTTTTTAGTTGTTGTGAAAATTAATTATTTATGCAATTTTAACCCAAACTCAATTTACCATTAAAATGTACAATAACAAGTCAAAAAGCAGTTTGGTTAAAATTCGGTGATTTATTCTTTTTTTTATTAAAGTGCTTTCAAACTGCAGGAAACGACGCAGCAGACTCTTCTGCGTGTGAGGTAGTAGTTTTCAGAAAAGTTGTTGTGAAAATTACTTTTCTGTGGAATTTTATCGAAACTCATTTCACCATTAAAATGTACAATAACAAGTCAAAAAGCAGTTTGGTTAAAATTCGGTGATTTATTTTTTATACATTAAAGTGCTTTCAAACTGCAGGAACCGACGCAGCACACTCTTTTGCGTGTGATTCAGTTGTTTTTAGAAAAGTTGTTGTAAAAATTACTTTTTTGTGGAATTTTATCGAAACTCATTTCACCATTAAAATGTACAATAATCAGTCAAAAAGCAGTTTAATTAAAACTTGGTGATTTATTCTTTTTTTTATTAAAGTGCTTTCAAACTGCAGGAAACGACGCAGCAGACTCTTCTGCGTGTGAGGTAGTAGTTTTCAGAAAAGTTGTTGTGAAAATTACTTTTCTTTGGGAATTTTATCGAAACTCATTTCACCATTAAAATGTACAATAACAAGTCAAAAAGCAGTTTGGTTAAAATTCAGTGATTTATTCTTTTATACATTAAAGTGCTTTCAAACTGTTAAAAACGACGCAGCAGACTCTTCTGCGTGTGAGGTAGTAGTTTTTAGAAAAGTTGTTGTGAAAATTACTTTTCTGTGGAATTTTATCGAAACTCATTTTACTGTAAAATCAAGTCAAAAATGACTATAAAATGGATCGGTTCAAAACTCGATGATTTATTCTTTTATACATTAAAGTGCTTCTTCAACTGCTGAAAAAGACGCAGCAGACCCTTCTGCGTGTGAGGTAGTAGTTTTCTTTTAACATCTGAGCCAGAATAGGACAGATCAGTGGTGGGGTAAATGGAAAAAATTTTTAATTGATTTCTGTGTACAACATCATCTTCATCCTCAAAATGATATTTCAAAGTTTTGTTTGACTCATTGTTTAATCCCAAAATAATGTTTCTTTGCTCATTTTAAGCACAAAACAAAGATTAAATAATGATCTGAGCCAGAATAAAACAAATCAGTGGTGGGGTGAATGGAAATAATTTTTAATTGATTTCAGTGTACAACGTCATCTTCTACCTCATTTATTATTTTTCAATTATTGTTTGACTCTTTATTTAATCCCCAAAATTTGTTTCTTTGCTCATTTCAAACACAAAACAAAGATTAAATAATGATCTGAGCCAGAATAGAAAAAGATCAGTGGTGGGGTGAACAGAAATAATTTTTAAATGATTTCATTGTACAACATTAACATCCACTACAGGGACTGTCAGCAGCTCACTGACCAGTGATCTGGTCCCTGACCTAGAGCATTGCACTTTCTCGGCTTCCAGTAGTGCTCTTATGTAGGCTCGTTGAGTGTAGGGTGGTGGGGGGTCGGGTAGGTACATAATCCCTGCTACATTCTTCTTCACCACTGAGACCATCATTGCCACCACCACTTAGTTTCGATCAAAATTCGGTAATTTATTTTTTTATACATTTAAATGCTTTTCCAACTGTTGGAACCGACGCAGCAGACTCTTCTGCGTGTGAGGTAGTAGTTTTCAGAAAAGTTGTTGTGAAAATTACTTTTCTGTGGAATTTTATCAAAACTCATTTTACTATTAAAATGTACAATAACAAGTCAAAAAGCAGTTTGGTTAAAATTCGGTGATTTATTTTTTTATACATTTAAATGCTTTTCCAACTGTTGGAACCGACGCAACACACTCTTTTGCGTGTGATTCAGTTGTTTTTAGAAAAGTTGTTGTGAAAATAATATATTTGTGCAATTTTAATTGAAACTCATTTCACCATTAAAATGTACAATAACAAGTCAAAAAGCAGTTTGGTTAAAATTCGGTGATTTATTCTTTTATACATGTAGATTCTTAAGAAAGTAACTAGTCCTTCTAATCTGTAGATTTGAACGATGGTTTCTGTCCTACTGTCTGTAGATTTTTATGTTGGTTGCTAGTCCTACTGTCTGTAGGAATGTGGACTACTTCCAAAGTAGACCAAAAACTTTGCTTTCTAATTAGTGGCCAAGCTACTAGTTCACTAACTATCTACCTAGCACTAATTAGCAAAGGGGTGATGGTGATGATGATTTTTACTCACAACTGACTGGCTAGCTTGATCTTTCTCACAATCAAACTCTCTCTTCACTGCACCTATGTGATCAGCACAAGCACAATGGGAAGATGGAATAGATGAACTTTATTAGAAAGAATGATTGAATAGAACAAGACAAAGGAAGGGCCTAGGATTCCCTACAAAGCACAGCAGTGAGAAAAGGTGGTGGAGAGGGGCCTCCGGTGGCGCGCGCTCTCAGATGGTGTGTGGTGGTGTGTTAAGTGTTCGGTGTGTGTGTGTTGAGGTGAGTGGTGACGGTCACTTGCAAGTTGTCTGCAGGTTTAGTCGGGTGTTGGGTCGGGGCGAATGAACGGTGAGGCAAGGCCTTTTATACTGGAGGAGCATTTCTGATCACCTGAGCACAGAAGTGCAAAGCGAGCGGCTGTCTTGTGTGTTTTATGGCAGCCCAGCGGGTGGTCGACATCGGCAACGGTCACTCTCCAATCGACTATTTGTCAGACTCAAACTCGGATTTTGCAAGGCAAATCTAGCAATAAATTGTCACTGTCCTGCGAGTCCAGCAAATTTAGCGAAAAATTTTCCAGCTAAAGTTTCCTCCGTCCAATTAGCACTAAAAATTCGACAGGGGCTCATTTTAACAAGTGGTGTCTTTTAATCTCGGAAAATTGAATTTTTTTCCTACATCTCCTTTCCTAAGTCGAAACTCAGCGCCTCTTTAGTCGGTGATGTTTTGAAAGTGGGGCGCCAGGAGAGGATGATTCACTTAGTCAGATGGTGAACTCAATCGTTTAGCCTCTGGTGGTGCTGGTGGTGGTGATTTCATCGGTCGGGTGCTGATTTTTTTAATTGGTGGTGATGTTGCTGGCAGCTGTTCTGGTGGTGGTGATTCAGCTGGGTGAAGGCTGGTGCAGTTGCTCTGGTTAGTGTGATGACATTCCTGGTGGTGCTATTGCTGTCATTGTCAATCGTTTGAGGGGTGACTGCGGTGTCGCTGGTGGTGAGAGATTGGTGCCGTTGATGGTGCTGGCTGTCCTGGTGAAGTCGGCTGTTGTTGTTGTCGATTGATTTGTCTGGTTGTTCTGCTGCTTGTCGGTTGACATTCGCCTTCTCCTTCTCGTCGTGTGATCATCTCCTCGACTTTGATGTTTATGATGGCTTCTCCTCGCCTCTTCTCTCTCCTTTTCTGTGTGACACTAGCAGTGTCCACCACTTTGCTCCTCTCCGATGGAGCTCCTCGTGAGTAGTTGTTGTTGTGTTGTGTTGTGTTGTTTCTGATGTGTTGTTTTGTTAGTTTCATCCTTCTCGGCGGCCATGCACAGTTTGCTGGACATCATCGGCGAGCAGATGACCCCTGAGGACATCGCCTCAGCAACGGCCAAGTTCGCCGAGGTTAAGACCCTGGCAAGATCGCGCGAGGAATTCGACTCCGTCGCCCAGCTGCAGGAGATTCTGGTGCACAGCATCAACGCTTCCACCCAAGCTTTGAGTGCAAGCGGTGCTCAAGTGCCAAGCAAGGAGGGCGGCGGCGACTGGTCGCTGGTGTTGGCTCACCCCTTCACCCTGATCAACTTTGGCCTTCACCTTCTCTCCGCCGTAGTCAGCTGCTTCTTCTGGTACAAATGGCGCGCAGCGGTCCGGGCAAGTCTGGCGGACAACGTCCTCCTTACAGGTCATCGCCGCTCCGGCGCATTCTACTGGAAGAGGAGTGCCGATCAGTTGAATACCTCTTCTGGTTGGTCATCGTCGGGCAGTACCTCGAAGGTGAAAGGGTCGGCCAACTCCACAGTGCCGAAGGGAAGGGTCGCGGCCAGCTCTACGGTGCCGAAGGTGTCGGGTTCTGGAGAGCCAGTGGTATCGGGTGAGGGTGTAGGTTTGTTCTACACCGGTCTATAGAGTGTGTTGATGTGTGTGTGTGTACTGCTGCTACTTTTTCCTGGCCACTTTTCTGTTTCGAAAGGCCTTTGCTTGTATTTGTAAATAAATCAGTTTTTGTTGTCCACTCGCAGCAGTGCTTCTCCTGCTGTAGTGTTCGACTGGTCAGCCAGTAGTGGTGTGCTGCTAGTTGCAGTGGTGTTGGTTGCTGATTGGTAGGTAGCTGATAATGGATGAGTGGCTGGCTGTGCAGTAGTTGATGGTGAAATAGAAGGCTGTGTGGTGAGCTGCTGGACAGTTGAAGTTGTGGCGTGGGTGATTGGTTGAGCAAAGGTAGTAGTCAACTGATAGACAGGTGCTGGAGTCTGTGGTTGAGTTGAAATGTCAGTGGTGAATTTGGTCATCTCAATGTTTGAGGGGTCATTGGTAGTGATGTTTGCGGTTTGTTGCTGTAAATTGAAATAGTCTTGCAGCCTCGAGAAGACTCTGTTAGGCTGCCTTCGGGCATAGCAGTAGGTCATGCAGGCGCAGAAGCATGCAAAGAGGATCAAGGTGGCTGCAATGATGGTGAAAATTGTCGGGTTCTCAA
Source organism: Tyrophagus putrescentiae (assembly GCA_024499935.1). Lineage (NCBI taxonomy): Eukaryota > Metazoa > Arthropoda > Arachnida > Sarcoptiformes > Acaridae > Tyrophagus > Tyrophagus putrescentiae. The sequence continues at coordinate 15,391,325 of JAMZRA010000005.1, forward strand.
ACACGATTCTGAGATAGCCTAGTCCTCGAGTCTTTTCTTCTGCAGCCTTGATAAGTTGAGCAAGGTCGTTGATTTGCTCTCCATGTTCGGCGTAGATGGAGAAAGTACGGTTGTTGATCAGCTCAGAAACAGGGCGTCCGAAGTAAGAGAGTGTGGTGATTCGCTGAGTTCGCACAGTGAATGGGCGTCCATTGATGGAAAAGGTCAAGTGCTTCGGAAGCTTGAGCACGGTGTTTGGGCAATTCATCACCCTTTCGGCAGCGACCTGGATCTTGTGGCGGTAGCAATAAACATAGTAGAATCCGTCATCCTGTTTGATCTGGAGTAAGCTATTGTTGTTGATCTTCTCGCCACAATCGGTGATTTTCCAGCTTTCAGTTCGGTCGATGTGGAGGTCACAGGGCACACCTCCTCGGGGCATCAGTAGTACGTCACGAGGGTGTTCAGGTGCAGTGGGTGCGTCCGAGGAGCATCCAGATTTCTGATTCCAGAGGGTGTAGTGGTTTCCAGTGAACACTGTTTTGCACTCCTCTCCTTTCTGGTTTAGAGTGATAACGGTGAAGGGCACAGCTTCCATCAGCTTGATGTTTTCGTCAATGAGAGGAATGTCCAATTTCAAAGCAAGTACGTTCGGCTCTTGGAATTCACAAGAGTGGAAAGTCCAGTAGTAGGGCGTTCCGGTCTGCGTCAGTGGACTTTCAGGGAAAAGTCGAGTGTAGGCCATTGACACTCGATGTTCTTTTAACCCGTCGAACAGGTTATCCAGTTGCACTTTGATATCACTAGTGGCACTCTCTGCCATAGTGAGCAGTCGGGCAGCATTTGAGGTGTCCTGCAGGTCACCTCGGAGAATGTCGATCTCTTGCCATGTGGTATTCAGAACTTTGAGCAATTCCCATTGGAATTTTTCAGTGAGCAAATTGTGCTCTTTGATCAGGTTGAGGTTGTGTGCAATTTGCGAATCAATCTTCATAATGGCCTGTTTATTAGCATCTTCGCTGAAATAATTTTTGACGGTGGCAATTCCCCAGCTGAAAAGGATAAAACCAACAGCGTACTCGCTAATTTGTCGTTCAGCTCGAGGTAGATTGTGAACATTACGAAAAGAGATCGGGGCAATGTTCTCCTGATGCGGAATAATATTCTGCACTACTCGGCAATTCTTCATTATGGCGCCTTTGATTCGGGCCTCGTAATCCTCAAGGCAGGCGTGTTTATCTTTGAAGACCTGTGCTGCCGAACTGTGGAGTGGCTTACTCAGAAGCCGCTTGGTGTATAGTTCCAAAGTGAGGCATGGGCTGTAGAGAACAGCAAAGTGCGTGGTGGCGTTGTTTCCATTGGCGACAACATGCTCAGTTGGGCGCCAAAGTATCGGTGCGACGGCAGTTGCTGAATAAGGGAGAAGATGCTGTTGTTTGTGGGTAGTGGAGGCGAGAAAGAAAGCAGAGCGGGGAAAAGAAGAGAAAGCCGATGAGGAGGTTCCGTATTCCACTTGAGGAGGTGCAATCGTAGAAAATGAGGAGTAGTTGAATAAGAATGGGAAATAAGAGTTGGTGTGTGTAGCCGGTGGAGGTGATTCTGTCGATGGAAAGAGGGGAACGGAGGGAAGTTGAAGGTGTTTGTTGGTGGTTGCTGGTGTCGTACGGGTAGAGGTGTTGGTGGTAGCGGCGGTAATTGAAGAGGTGAATGGAGAAGTGGTGAGAGAGGTAAAGGTGGAAGCAGGAGTAGAGTTCGGCTCTCCGATGCCTACGGTGGCCATCGGAAATCCAACCAAAAGCAAGAGAATCAAAAGCAAGGTCATTATGTTGCTGATTGGACGGCGAAGGAGCGAAGTTGGTTTGGTCAGTTTGAGTTGGGAAACGTGAAAGGGTTCAATTTTCCCTTTTCGATCTACTTCATAGGTGGTGAAGCTCAGTTTATCGGTCACTGGATAAGGGCCTTCGTATTGAGGCTCTAAGGTCTGTCGGTTTGTTTTGTGCTTTGCTTGAACATACACTTTATCTCCGATTTTAATATCGGGATCGAAACGATGCTTATCGTAGCTGAGGGCGTTCTGTTGGTGTTTCGCTTGTGAGTGCGCAAAAGCTTTTTCACGCGCTTCCTCTATTGTTTCAGTGTACAGTTTGTCAGGGTCGGTTCCGAATAGTAGGAATGCCGGAGGATAGCCAGTTGAGGAATGTATAGTGTTATTATACTCCTCAATCACTTGTTGTAAATGGGTTGTCCAGGAAATTTTCTTCTCTTCCAGTCGCTTGCATTTTAATTTTTGTACGAGCGTCTGATTGACTCTCTCCACTATGCCGTTGCTGGCCGGGTGATTTGTTGACGTAAATACAATAGCAATGTCATTTTTGTGCAAAAATGTTCGGAATGCCTTGCTGGTGATGGCGGGGTAGTTGTCTGCTACAATCAGTCGTGGCTTCTGTACAGTCATCACCTTCTGAATTAGGTGAATAAAGTCCTGTGCGACTTTGGTCTTTGAAGCAACTGCCCAGGTAAATCGCGTGTAGGCGTCGATTGCTAAGTGCAAGTGTTCTTTGGTGGTGCCATACCCCTTAAATCCTGACTTGGTGTCAATATGCAAAATTTCAAAAGGGGCCATTGCTGGTCCAACAGATCCTAGAGTTCCAAACTGTCGGTTTTGTGTCTTGACTTGGGCACATACTTCACATTTCATGACCGTTTCTTTTGCGATCTTACTCAGCTTCTCATTGTAGTACTTCATACTGAAATGGCGTTCCAATTGGTTTGTTCCAATGTGACCTTTATCCAAATGCAGTTTGGCGATCACCTTCCTGGTCATCTGCTCAGGTAGATAGATTTTCTGGAGGTCAGCCTTTCGGTAGACTAATTTCTCAACTCCGTTCTCCTTGATTTTCCTGACTCTTTTGGGTAGTGGAACATCGTCTCTTTCCTTGTAAGCTTCCAAAATCTCTTCTTCATCAATCCAATTGATTGTTCCTTCAGTCACGTCTTTCAATTGATCCACAGGGTGACGGGAAAGGTAATCTGCTTCTTGATTGGTGGCGCCTGGTTTATATTCGACTTTGAAGTTGTACTGGCGAAGTCTGATCGCCCAGTTGAAAAGTCGTGTGTTGGGTTTGTTCAATTTCGTTACCCCTTTCAGCGGTAGGTGGTCTGTGAAGATTGTAAAGTGTCGTCCGACCAGATAAAAATGCCAGTATTCAACTGCGCTGATGATAGCCAGGAGCTCGAGTTCAGTGACTGAGTAGTTTTTCTGGTACGGGAGCAGTGATTTGCTAAAGTATCCAACAGCATACTGTTGCTGTGTATCATCTGCGGGGTCTGACTGCTTCAATATTGCACCAAGGCCTTTTCTCGAAGCATCAGTGTACAAGTAAGTGTTGTACGTAGGGTTGAACAATTTGAGCACTGGAGAAGTGGTCAACATTGTTTTGACTTGCTCAAAAGCGCTTTGCGCTTCCTCATCCCAGTTCCAAGGGACATCCTTCTTGAGGAGTTGGTACATCGGGTACAAAAGTGCGGCTCGGTTGGGAATGAACTTCTTGTAGTAATTGATCTTTCCAAGAAATCCTCTAAGGGACTTCAGATCCTCAGGAGGGGACAGTTTCTCAATTGCCTCGGTGTTGCTGTTCATTGGTCGGATAGAATTTGCCTCTATTTCATATCCCAAGTAGGTGACTGATTGCTTAGCAAATTGACACTTAGACAGCTTAAGTGTAATGTCCTCTTTTGATAGCATTGTGAATAACTGCTGCAAATGCTCGAGGTGCTTTTCCATTGTTGGGGAGAAAACAATAATGTCATCGATGTAATTCACTGCAAAGGTGTTCAGCTCGTGTTTAGTCAATAAACGGGAAATTACTCTCTGAAAGAGAATGGGCGCATTCTTTAATCCAAATGGCATTCTGTTGAAGTGGTAGTGGCCATTGGCGGTGGAAAATGCAGTTTTTCCTCGGTCTTCTTCTGCGACCTCAATGTGGTAGAAACCGTTGGCAATGTCCACGGTGGTGAACCAATAGGCTCCAAGAAATAGGTCCTGCATTTCCTCGATGCAAGGCATTGGAAAATGCTCTGTCAGTGTGACCTCGTTGAGTTTTATGTAGTTGATGCACATTCTTTTCTTTGCGCCTTCGTCCTTTTTGTCAACCATCACCACCGGGAAAGAGTAGGGAGAAGTGGAAAGTGAGATGATTCCTTCTCCAGTAGGTGCTTAATTTGTGTGTCAATGTTTGCCTGGTCTTCAGCTGTACATCGGTACGGGCGTAAGGTAATGGGAATTTCAGTGGTAAGTCGGATTCGGCACATTTCTCCTTGTATCAGTCCAATCCGTTGGCTGTTTTCAAAGAAGATGTGGCAGTTTCGATCGATCAGATTCTGTATGTCACCAGTAAAGGTGTGATAGAGAATGGTGAGTTGGCGGCAGTCCTGGCTGTCTTTAAATCTCTTCAGTAGTTGATATTTTCCGTTGTATGTGTTGAACTGTTCAATTGATAGTGTAAAGTCGATTCGTAGTTTGAATTGGCAAAGTACTTCGAGTCCAAGAATAATCATCGTTGGATGATCGTAAAGCAGGAATTTGGTTTGCTGAGAATATCGGCCAATGTTGATTCGTACTCCGGTGGCTGAATTAATCAAAAGTTCTCCTGATGCAAGATTAAGTCGGTAGTGTGCGGGTAATTTTGGTAGCTTCAATTCATCTGCGATGGCTAAAGGAAGCATGTTAACGTTGGCTCCAGTATCCAATATACCAGAAAATCGTTGACCATTCATGCTGAAGTCTAACGGTAGGCTTACTTTTGTTCCAATAGAAAGTACACGAGTGTGCAATTTCTGCCTCTTGGCATTTGCGCCATTTTCTGAGTAGAAAGCTTCTTCGACTGAAGTGGGAAAAGAAGTGTGTCCTGGTGCATTGTTTCGGGCATTGGCGTGTGTGATGACCAAGTGAGTGACTGGTCGTGTTTCAGGTTGTGTCCATCTTGGTGGAGGTTGAGGGATATACTCCGGAGGTGTTGGAGTTCTTGGTGGACGATTCATCGACAAGTTCAACGGTGATTCGGGTGCTCGAACGATAGTCGTAGTGATTGGTACAGGGGCAGGTCTCACAGGTTTCACACAGACTCTTGACTGTGCAGTTGCGTGATACTCTCGCTTCTTATCAGCCATCACTCTAGGCTTCATTTTTATCACGTAATGCGGTGTGTCATTGTGCAAGTTGAAAGAGTTCTCAATAGCCTCGGGATATCGCTCTTCGTGGCAGCTAGAATGGGGAGTGATTCTCTTTGCGAGCTTTTTCAATCAGCTCATCTATCATGTAGTGGAAATATGGTGTATTACCAGTCATTTCCATCTGATGGATGCTCGTTCGACATAGAATATCCAACAGTTCTTCTTTTGCGGGGCAATTCTCCAGCTTGATGACAAAGTACTTGGTGGGAAATCGGTAGTGGGTGAGTACACGGTGAACTAAATTGAACAGGGCCTTTCTGTTTTTCAGATTGTACGGGTGCTCTTCCTTTACGTGGGCCAGCTCCCATTGGATGTATCTAGAGCACTCGTCAATAGCAATATGGACGGTGTATTGAGTTTCTCCATTGCCTACTATCTTTCTCAGGAATTGGATTGTTCGGCCGGGAAGAGTGTCGAAGTTGGTGGTGAAGTTTCGGAATGCGACGTGCGGCGTGATGATGTTTGGTAGACGTGTGGTGTTCTGCATTTGTCGTCGTACATTGCGTTGCTCAGGTTCTTCATCTCCACTTAAGGAGAGAAAGAGGTCTCCTGTTCTTTGTGTCTCTCCCTGTCTTTCGCCTTGGTATAGAGGGAGTCCATCATCCTCAAGTTGTATTTGGTCGGTCAGGTCTATGATGTTGCTTTCGACGAATTCGAATCTAGATTCCTCGTCCTCTAGATCTATCACTTCGATTTCTTTTGCCGGTCCCTTTGGGTCAGTTCTCCCGGGGGCAGGCCTCCCTGACGTAGGTGGGTCAGTTGATCCTAAAGCAGGCCTCCCTGACACAGATGGATCAGGTTCAGCCTGTCCAGCTGGTACCGCTGGGTCAGCCTTGACTTCCAATATTCCTTGCCCAGTTGGTTCAATCGAGATCTCCACAGTATCCTCGTCAGCTGGCTCTGTCTTAATAGTAAGTTCCACAGTGTCTTGCTCAGCTGATTCAGCTTTGATGTTCAGCTCTTCCGATTTGGCTGGTAAATCCATGATTTCCTGTCTCTCCGGCTCTACTGGGCCAAGCTCAATTACTCGGTCTTCTGGCTCAGATTTTATGACAGGCAAATCAACATCTCCTCGTGATGCTGGTGGTTCAATGGGCTCAACCAAGAATCGGGCAAGTTGGTCGACTATTTCGTAG
>JAMZRA010000005.1:15398171-15549005 GCA_024499935.1 Tyrophagus putrescentiae
TTATAAATTAAAAAATATTTTAATAAAAATGCAGCTTTTAATTTAATAAAAATGCTGTTTTAAATTCACTAAAAATTCAATAAAAATTAAAAATTAATTACAATTTAAAAACTCAATAAAAATTTATTTTAAATAAAAAATAGTTCAAATCAAAAAATTGAATAGTAGCGGCCACCAGGCCGCTGGTGACGTGGCTTTGCTTACGCGAAGTTCGAAACCTTTGTAAATGCTTTATAAGCTGCTCCCTCTACCATTAAAAGTCAGTCTGGACTACGTCATGCTTGTAAATCTCTCCGCGCGCCGCGTTACCAACCGCTTCTGGTGGCAACGGTGAGATGAACTCAGGCCTCTGCGTTTCGACATCCAAGTCATGGTTCCCCGCCTGCCGAAGCAGAATTGAAGATCTGCGGCCCCGCAATGGATCACTTGGACCGCCCTGAAGAATGGGACTCCTGGGCCAAAGATACTGGGCCACCTGTGCAACAGGAGCACCCGACCCCCCTGAATGGTCCAGAGTGGTCAAGGGGCGGGGCCGTACGAGAAGAAGATGAAGTGGATGGCTGTTGGGGACCTGACGAAGACGTCGAAGACTGGCGGGGAGGAGTAGCGGCCACCAGGCCGCTGGTGACGTGGCTTTGCTCACGCGAAGTTCGAAACCTTTGTAAATGCTTTATAAGCTGCTCCCTCTACCATTAAAAGTCAGTCTGGACTACGTCATGCTTGTAAATCTCTCCGCGCGCCGCGTTACCAAACCGCTTCTGAATTTAATTTAAAAAATAAACTCAATAAAAATGAAGTTTAAATGCAGTAAAAAATTATAAAAAATTCAATTTAATTTTTAAAAATAAATAAAATAAAAAGCAGTTTTAAATTCACTAAAAATAATAAAATTAAATTCAATAAAAATCAGGAACAATTCATTTAAAATTTTAAATTCACTAAAAATTCAAAAAAATGCAGCTTAAAGCTTAATGCAGCAAATTAAAGAGCGGCTAGCAGCAAGCGGAATGAGTAGCGGCCGTGTGAGTTTAACCTACCCCCGTTTTTTGACCGAAATTATCCAAGTCCCTACGCCGGCCGCCCAGCGGCCGGCACGACCCCCGCCCCGCCCCTACCCTCAACGAGCCTACATAAGAGTACTACATGAAGCCGAGAAAGTGCAATGCCTTAGGTCAGGGACCAGATCACTGACTAGTGAGCTGCTGACAGCAGCTGGCAGTGTAAGCAGCAGCAGCAGCAGCGGTAATAGTGCTGGTAATCATGCTCAAACTTGGCCGTCTTCCTCCACTCACACACACACAACTCTTGACGTGACTTAAGGTGAGACTAATGTGCCGTGGCCGTCGCACACGGCACAATAAACAAGTACAGATGCGCCCTCTGTCGGAGCCAACTGAATGTGCTCTAGAAAGACGCCCCAGCAGGCGTAGATGAATAAAAGCGAAAGAATTTTTCAATTCTGACGTCCCACGGCTGAGAAATCGCCATTTTAATTTCGGACATCTGCCCGAACGGTCCGGCAAACGGACATGTCTCCGAAACCTTCAAAAAACCCCTTAAAGTGGGCGTATTTTAACAGTTGAAACGTTTACTCTGGTGTTCCACAGGACGAAAACACGTTTATGCAAAGAAAATTTGGGGTCAAAAATGCAGTTTGGCCGGAAAAGGCCCATCTTAGTAGTATTTTTTAAAAGAACTATTTTTGAATATACTAGGAGACTGTATCTGTTTGAGGAATTTTAGTTTGATAAGATTCGTTATCTAAATTTTAATCTAGGGGTTAAAAACACAAAAATTTGTTTTTGATGATTTTTGTAATTTGTTTTCACTGTCTAAACCCATTGCAAGTGTTTGTTTTATCATTTCATTTATTGTTTAGCTTGCGGAGAGCTTAATTTATTATTTAAAATTTTTTAAATTGACCGGAAGTGATAGATTTGTTATCTATTTTCTACTTCCGGGTTTGTATTTTGGCTTGAAACTATTTTTAATTAATTTCTTATATCTAAAACTATAACACAACTTTTTATTTGGTTTAAATTGATCAAAAATGAACTAAAATAATTTTTATAAGATTTACATTTGTGATTTAAAAAATTAAGCAACAAGGGCTCAGTTACGCTCGCTTCGCTCGCCACTAACTATTTTACTGTTTATCAGTTTTTAAAATAAAAAAGGGCTCAGTAGCTCGCTTCACTCACTACTAACTTTTCTCAAACATTGTTGTGGTAATTTAAATGAAAAGTACAAAAAATACATACAATTACTGGCAAAAAATCAGAAAAAACAGGGGAGAAGTCTGGCAGGCCAGGACTCCAGCGAGCCTTTTTTTATTGCAATGCTAGATTTTGTGTACTTCAGTCGTGCAACGCTAGGACTTTCAAATTATTTTGCTGCAAATTTCTGGCGTAACTTGACCACTATTAACTTTTGTTTTCTCAGGCCTTGCTCATTTTTCTCGCAAGCCCTTCGTCAACGAAAGTTAACAGTAGTCAAGTCTCGACAAACCTCGCGGATTTTATTTGTGCATTGATAGGAACTCGCAATTACTTTAATGTCAACTGAAATTAACAGGCGCCGGCCAAAATCTCAAAACAATAATCTTGCAGCAAAAATCTCGCGTCAATAATCTTGAAAAAAAATTTCAAAAGTCTCCTCAAGTTTTTCTCGCTTCGCTTGCAGGTCTTTCGTTGACCGAAGTCAACAGTGGTCAAATCACGTCAAACTCGCAAAATGTAGGCATGCACAGCTAACAAATGTTAGACACTCGTAGGTGTAAACGAATTCTTTCGTGATCTGCTCAATGTTCTGCTCTTGCGGGCTGGCGACCGGCTGGACGAAGCGCGTCCAGTTTGAGTTGTTCTCGTTTTTCTGATTCAGCAGCACCGCCTCCAAAATAAAAATGCGCAGGTTCTTGGCGGTGTAGGCGATCTGCGACAAAAAGTACAGCTCATTTTTTAAAAGGTAATGACGCCCTCAATTGGTCCAGTTTGCGTCTTTGAGGGAATGGACTTGCGGGAGAAGACGGCCAGGCGGCGAGTGCCGCCACCGTCGTCAGCAAGGCTCTTTCCAGGTAGAGGTAATTGACGGGCAGCAAGGTCAGGGCGAGAGTAAACACCGGTACTTCGCTGATGACGTTGTTCACGGGCAGCTGCAGAGGATTTTCCTGCAACACCTTTTCCTAGACCACCGGCACGAATGAGCCCACAATGTGCTCACTTTCCTCCTCCTGGCTGCTGTTAAAATTGTTAAGGAAGCAGTTAGTGTCTTTGGAGGTAAACAGGAAGCCGCAGTAGCCACCTCCGCTGACGTCGTTGACGATAAAGTTTGCCTGATGAGAAGTTTAGTAGAAGTGATGCATTTGGGAGTGCTCCTAGAGCATTGGCAAAGCTCTCTTTCCAGTTGACGACTGTTCACTTGGACGACTGAGAACAGAGTTACTGTTTAGGTGTTGTTGACTATGATGCTGCTGCAGTTGCAGCTAGCCATTGTAACTGAAATCGGAGTACGCAAAAAAACAGTGATATTTGCTGCTGACTCCTGGAGTTGACTGGTATGTTTGGATTGAGCGAAAAAAAGGAGAAGGTGGTAGTGGTGGTAGTCAAACCGACCATACCGTCGGTTTCGGCTACGTCAGAGAAATTGTTGTAAGCGGCGGTGGAAGTGGAGGTTACCATCACCACTGCCAGCCTTTGTCTGTTGAATGGTGGTCACCAGGTGTGAGTTATAAGAACTGCCGACTTTTTTGATGAAAACGGCGATGGCGCTGATGGCTTTCTCGTTAAAAAGAGCCGCCGCCGTTGTTGTTGCACCAGCAACACTTTCTAACTCTGGAAATCTTGGACCACCAGCATCAGAAACGGTTTCTCTATTTGAAGTGCTGGGCAACTCCACAGAGAAGGCCTCGAGGAGACCAACTAAAGCCCTGAAGTTCCATCGCCGACCAGCAGACTACGATTGTCAAAATGAAAAAACTGCTTCTCACCAGCAGCAAAAAAAGTAAAAATTTAAAAACTGATAGTGCTAAAATTGCTGCTTCTACTGTTATTGTTGAGCAGTCAGACTGGCTAGTGTCAGATGCTGCTGAGTAACTGCAATGGTCGATGTTGTCGTTGGTGCTGGGGATGACTGAAGATGTAAAGCAACAAAACTATTGTTGTTGCTGCTTCTGTTGTCATCGTTGACGGCAGAATCGATGTCAAACGTCGATTTGGCGGCGTACTTCTGAGTGAGAAAGTGTTTGTAAGTCTAAAGATTAATGAGAGTGGTTTACAGGCTCGCTTTGCTTGCAAAACTCGAAGCAGCGGAAGTTTAAAGTGGTCAAGAGGTGCCAAACTTCGCCGCCTTTGCCGTGCACAGCTTGGCAATTCGTCCGACTCGGCTTGGCCATAACTCGCAGGTTTTAGCCGTGCACTGCTAGGATCGTGTTAACACTTAACCGTCAATCTCTAACGTGGTTTGACCACTGTCAACGCCCGTCTCCTCGGGCCCTGCTCGCTGCGCTCGCAGGACCTCGTCGACGGACGTTGGCAGTGGTCAAACCACGTTAGACCTCGCGGTATTTAGCCGTGCACTGCTAGTATACATCGATCACTTTACCGGCGGTTCACCCGACATCGCTTGGCCACTGTAAACTTCCGCCTCCTCGGGTCCTGCGAGCGGAGCGAGAAGCAGCGGAAGTTTACAGTGGCCAAGTGGTGCCAGACCTCGCCGCCTTGTGCCGTGCACTGCTGAGGAATGCATGTGCAGTAACTGTGCTGGGCAAACACATTAGCTGTAAGCAAAATGACACATTTGATAACTAAACCGGAAGTTCACCCGACGCCATTTGGCCCAAACTCGCAAGTTTTAGCCGTGCACTGCTAGCATCCATCGATCACTTTACCGGCGGCTCACCCGACATCGCTTGGGCACATTAAACTTCCGCCGCCTTGGGTCCTGCTCGCTCCGCTCGCAAGACCCAAGGCAGCGGAAGTTTAATGTGCCCAAGTGGTGCCAGACCTCGCCGCCTTTAGCCGTGCACTGCTAAGATCCTGCCAATACTTAACCGTCAATCTCTAACGTGGTTTGGCCACTGCCAACGCCCTTCTCCTCGGGCCCTGCTCGCTGCGCTCGCAGGACCCTCGTCGACGGACGTTGGCAGTGGCCAAACCACGTTAGACCTCGCGGTATTTAGCCGTGCACCGCTAGGGTCTAGCGATTAACTTACTGGAGTCTTGCTGTTAAAGAACACAGCTCAGAATCTGAGCTTCAGATGTAAAACAGAAACACACGCTATGCGCATGCGTGATACAACAATGCGAGCGTAAGATCAAAACTCAGCGGCTGCTGATATGATATCAGTGATATCGAGCCAGCACACGTAAGCACAGTCAAGAGCAAAAGCAGTGGCAGCTGCTTTGCGCTGTGACAGTCGCACAGTCAAGGGCAAAACTGTGGCTGCGCTTGGCGCGCGCCGCTGCCAATGCAAAGTACAATGATCCAGATTTTTTGGATTTCTGGTAAACTATAAGGTTTAGGAGCAAACCAACTATAGACTTAGACTAATTGAGGGGCCAGGAACTAATGGTGTAATCAGAAATGAGATTGAAGCTCGTTTAGTATTTAAAAAAGCTTATCTAAAAATTGATGAAACTCCAATAAAGTACTTCCAAGTACTTTATCAAAATTCTGAGATAGCCACATTGTGGCGGCTATTTATCTGATCATTTCATCCAAAACTTCATTCTTCTAAACCTAGTAGTTCTATTTAAAAGTCATTTTCAAAACTGCCGGAAACAGATAATCCGCCATTTTAAATACTTCCGGTTATCTGATTAACTCGAGTTTAGTATCATTAGAAAGATGCCATTTATCTCGTTATACTGGAAAAAACCGCATCTCAATATCTTTAACGGTTTAATTTGTAGAGTTAAAAATGTCAGTGCAGAGAGAGAGAGGGAGAAAATCATTTTTTTAGGGATAGGAGATAAAATTTTTTTAATTTTTATTTTGCATTGCTCCAACTACATATGGGTACTGTTGGAAAGCCAATGAGTAGAGGAACACATTGGCGTTTACCACTTGTTTTTAGCTTATCTGTTTCTGTTGATATGGGCTGTCTAATGATCATGATTTTGAAAAAATTATGATTAGTCAACTTTAAATTTTTTTTCAAATCCTAGCTACGTTGCTCCAACTACATATTAAGTACCGTTAGAAAGCTTATAATTAGAGAAACAAATTGGCGTTTACCGCTTGTTTTTTAACTAATCTGGTTCTGTCGCTATGGGCCGTCAAGTGATTTTAGGTTCGAAAAGTCATGAATAATCGACTAACAACAAAACCAGATAAGCTAAAAGCAAACAGTAAATGCCAATGTGTTCCTCTACTCATTGGTTTTCCATCAGTACCCAATATGTAGCTGGAGCAATGCAAAATAGTTTTAAACAAAATTCAAAAGTCGACCCGGAAAATGAGGTTTTTATTTTACTTCCGGTTTAAACCGGAAGTAAGCCAATACCCCTTAAAGTGGGCGTATTTGAACCGTCAAAAGGGTGTGATCTGTGGTTTTGAAAGGCGGAGAACAAGTTTACGCAAAGAAAACTTGGGGTCAATGAAGTAACTTTGCGGGAAATGGCCCTTGGGCCATTTTCCGATTATCGACCCTGGGTTTTCTCTGCATAATCGTGTTCTCCGTCCTCTAAAACCACCGATCACACCCTTTGACGGTTCAAATACGCCCATTTTAAGGGGTTTTTCAATTACTTCCGGTTTAGTCCCCTCCTCTCTGGTTTCGGTGAACTGTCCATTTCGGGCAAATGTATAAAAATTTAAAATGCGTTTTCTGGGCTCTACGAGCCCAGAATTGAAAAATACTTTCACTTTTAAGCATCTACAAGTGAAGGGGCATCTTTTCAGTAACATGGCAAATTTGCACCGGCAGGGGGCGCTGTTGTAACTAATTAATTAATTTTTTTTTTAGAAAAATTGAATTTTTTGCTACAACTGCAACGGGAAATTAATTAATAAGCAAAACAGAGTACTTGTGTTGAGTTTCAGTTAAATCGATGCAGTAGTTCACGAAAAACGAAAAATGGGTTTTCTCGGCGTTGGGTAAACGGAATTCTTTAATTCTTTTTTTTAAAATTTTTTTCAAGACAAGGGGCATGTTTCTGCTTTAGAAAAAAGTTGCTCCGACAGGTGGCGCATGTGTAATTTTTTATTTTAAAAATTTGAAAAATTTTTTTAAATAGTTTAAAAGTGGTGAGCTAAATTATTTTATAGCTCAATTAAACAACAAGCAATAGTAAATTATTATGCCAAGTGAAAACTCAATAAACCAAACAGAATTTTTGCTATAATTTTTTAAAGTTTAAAAATTGTTTTTTGTCGATTTCTCCGACCTGGGTAATGCTAGGCCCTTGGTTTTAGTCTTAAAAAATCCCAATTAACCATTTACACAAACGTTCCAAAGCATTTGGTCTTAGCTCAAACCGTTTCCGAGATATGGCAAAAACAAAATTCCCTAGAGGAAACATGAAAAATGCCCACTTAATTTTTTTTAAATTAAAAATTTTTTAAAAATTTTTAATCATTTTTTGGTGGATTTTTTAGAGTTAATACTTTACAAAAACATAGCAATTTAAATTAATTAAATATAAATAAAAATGCAGTTTAATTTTGAATAATAAATTCAAAATTAAATTCAAAAAAATGCAATTAAATTAAAAAATAAATTCAATAAAAAAAATCAATAAAAATCATTTAAAATTTAAAAATAAATTCAATAAAAATTTAATTAAATTTAATAAAAATACATTAAAAATTAAATAAAAATTCCAATTTAAATTAAAAATTATATTTAAAAAATATAAAAAATCCAGTTTAAATTCAATAAATATTTATTTTTGATAAATAAATAGCTTCGGCGGTCCTGAAGTTTTGGCGGTGGCCACTGAAGCTGAGCTGACAGGAAGCACCTTCTTCCAGCTCCGTTTTAAGTCAGTTGTAGTCTTCCGAGAAGTTTGCTAGAAGAGGCAAAATTAAAAAGTTAGTCCTATTTCGCTAAATATATAAATTTGTTGCTTAATACTTTTATACTGAACAAAAAGTGCCCGTTGATCTTGCATCAGGTCATCGAAACGAGTATCCAAAGACAGTAATGGTTTTTCATTTGAGCGTTTTATGGTTGATGAGTCAGCAGTCCTTTGGAATGCTCGGTTTTGCTGGGCTTGGCGCCAGTTTTTTCCTCCAGAACTTGCAATTTCGGCGGTCCTGAAGTTTTGGCGGTGGCCACTGAAGCTGAGCTGACAAGAAACACCTTCTTCTGGCTCTTCTCCACCGGGTGGAGCATCAGCTCGATCAGCGCCTTCGCCTTTGCCGACATGGTTTGCGGGAATCTGGTGAAAAAGATGGAAATGGAACAGGGTAAACAAACAAACAAACTAAAAAATAAAACCTACCGAGATCGCAGAAACTGCGGATAGTCTCGCTGCTGCTGGGCGAGGATCATCTCCCGATCGGTGGTCCGCTGTAAAGGGTACTTTTCGCTGAGCATCAGAAAGAGGCTGACGCCAGTGGCAAAGATGTCCGCTTTTTAGGGTTGTGCGGCACCTGACGGACGGGAAAAAAGAAGTTGATCACAAAAGGATCAATAAATACAACAACGATTACCTTCATGATCAGCTGCGGCGACATGCACGGCAGAGTGCCTAAAAGGAAAAGATAAAAAAAGTGCTAAAAAAACTACCACAAATGCTCACCCGAGAATGTCCGTGCTAACTGGGCGTCGAGGGCCAGTTGGCCTGCCGTAGAAAGCAAAGCCAAAGTCGCACAGTTTGGTGTTCATGCGCCGGTCCAGCAGCAGATTGCACAGCTTCACATCCCGGTGGGCGATGGCCATCTTCAGGTGGAGGTAAGCCAGGGCCAGCTTTTGGAACCAGCTGGCGACGAGGGCCTCGCGCAGTGGGCGGTGGTGCCAGCGGTAAATGGCCAGGTCGCCGCCGTCAGCCAGCTCCATGAAGATGAAGACGTTTGAAACTGATGATTTGGCAGTGGCAGTGGGAGAAGTGCTGCTGGTGATGCTGTTCTCTCTCAGTTTCCCAACTGACGACTTCAATAACGATATTTTCGCGGAGATGGTCAGCAGTCCTTTGGAGTGCTCAATTTTTTCTGGGTTTGGCGCGAGTCTTTCGCTCCAGAACTTGCAGTTTCGGCGGTCCTGAAGTTTTGGCGGTGGCCACTGAAGCTGAGCTGACAGGAAGCACCTTTTTCTAGCTCCGTTTTAAGTCAGTTGTAGTCTTCCGAGAAGTTTGCTAGAAGAGACAAAATTAAAAAGTTAGTCATATTTCGCTAAATATATAAATTTGTTGCTTTATACTTTTATGTTGATCAAAAAGTGCCCGTTGATCTTGCATCAGGTCATCAAAGCGAGTATCCAAAGACAGTAATGGTTTTTCTTTTGAGCGTTTCATGGTTGTGGAGTCAGCAGTCCTTTGGAGTGCCCGGTTTTGCTGGGTTTGGCGCGAGTCTTTTGCTCCAGAACTTGCAGCTTCGGCGGTCCTGAAGTTTTGGCGGTGGCCACTGAAGTTGAGCTGACAAGAGGCACTTTCTTCTGGTTAAACTTCATTTTCGGTTGACTACCGATGCCGCCCTTTGCCGATATGGTCTGCGGGAACCTGGTGAAAAAAATGGACAAAAATTGGAAATGGAAAGGGGTAAACAAACAAACAAACAAACCAAGAAATAGAACCTACCGAGATCGCAGAAACTGCGGATAGTCTCGCTGCTGCTGGGCGAGGATCACCTCCCGATCGGTGGTCCGCTGTAAAGGGTACTTTTCGCTGAGCATCAGAAAGAGGTTGACGCCAGTGGCAAAGATGTCCGCTTTGTAGGGATTGTACGGCACCTGACGGACGGAAAAAGAAATTGATTACAAAAACGGCACTCAATAAATAACAACAAACACTTACCTTCATGATCAGCTGCGGCGACATGCACGGAGGAGTGCCTAGGTTTGACGAAAATGATGATAAGAAAAAGTGCTCAAAAAATAAACTTTTAAAAATACTTACCGAGAATGTCTGCGTTGAACTGGGCGTCGAGGGCTAGCTTGGCGCTGCCGTAGAAGGCGAAACCAAAGTCGCACAGTTTGGTGTTCATGCGCCGGTCCAGCAGCAGATTGCACAGCTTCACGGTGGGCAATGGCCATCTTCAGGTGGAGGTAGGCCAGGGCCTCGGCCAGCTCCTGGAACCAGCTGGCAACGAGGGCTTCGCGCAGTGGGCGGTGGTGCCAGCGGTAGATGGCCAGGTCGCCGCCGTCGGCCAGCTCCATGAAGATGATGACGTGCTCGTGGTGGCGGAAGATGTCGTAGACGCGCACCACGTACCGGTGCTTCACCTTCATCAGCGCGGTGAGCTCCTTCGGAGGTCCACCTCGCGCTCCTCTGAGGTGAGGTTGCTGATGTTGATCACCTTCAGGCCACCTGAGGCTTGCGGAGGGCGGTGTTGCTCGCCTCGAAGACCTGGGGAAAAGGAAGACATGAAAATAGAACAATTGAAAGGAGTTCGCTGTTACCACGCCGTTGCCGCCCACTGCCAGCGTGCGGCCAATCTTGTAGCCGTAGCGGAGGAAGAGTATCTGCTTCGTTTTCTGGGTGATCACCACCGAGGGGTGACCGTGGGCTCCAGCAGTGTCCGCGACGGCGGTGGTGGTCACAGTTGTGGTCGTGGTCGAAGCCGTCGTGGCGGTCATCTTTCTTCTCGGACAAGAAAAGTTGCTGTTGTTTACACTCGAGCCAGCAAAGCCAGAAAACTTTTTGGTTGAAAAAAGACGGTGCAATTTATGAAAGACGAGCTGTTGAGCTGTTTTAAAACTTTCTTTAAGCTGGTAAGCTCGAATGCCAGTGGGAACCAGTTGGTGTGTTTTGAGAGCAGTTTTCAGCTCAAATGATTTGGAGCATGTTGGGCACTGGTGCGCTTTAATGCCAGTGGGAACCAGTTGGTGTGTCTTGAGAGCAGTTTTCAGCTCAAATGATTTGAAGCATGTTGGGCGCTGGTAAGCTCAAATGCCAGTGTGAACCAGTTGGTGTGTCTTGAGAGCAGTCTTCAGCCCAAACGATTTGGAGCATTTTGGGCACTGGTAAGCTTAAATGCCAGTGTGAACCGTTGGTGTGTCTTGAGAGCAGTCTTCAGCTCAAGCGATTTGGAGCATGTTGGGCGCTGGTACTCGGTTGCCCGTGGTACCAGTCCAAAAAGAAGGCCGGCCGCTCGAAAATCTCATGACTAAAAACTGATGGTGAGGAAGATGAGGGTGAGGGTAATGATAATGATGAAGAAGTCTGCTTCGAGCCATCAAAAGAGGCTGAATATCGGCCACCCTCCATCAGGGCACTCCTCTTCGGCAACAGCTGTTTGAGGCGACTCAGCAGAAACTCCTCTTCTTCTGAAGCTCCGGATGATGATGATGATGATGAAGATAAGGAGGAAAATCTTTGAGAATTATTCTCCTCCTCGAAAAGCTGAAAGGGGACCGGACAGTGGGCGGTGGCCCCTGTGGCTCGGTCGACGAGGGCCACCGTGATCATCGAGTTGGGCGGCACCAAGCTGGCCAGCTCCGGCGAAAGGGTCACCTTGAGGGCGTTCGGAGAGAGGGCGGTCGGCAGTAGAAGTTGGGGCGTGGTCAGCGGAAACTGCCAGCCTTTGAGGAAAA
Source organism: Tyrophagus putrescentiae (assembly GCA_024499935.1). Taxonomy (NCBI): domain Eukaryota; kingdom Metazoa; phylum Arthropoda; class Arachnida; order Sarcoptiformes; family Acaridae; genus Tyrophagus; species Tyrophagus putrescentiae. The sequence goes on from JAMZRA010000005.1 coordinate 15,409,864, forward strand.
ACTTCACCTTCAACGAACTCCAAAAGGACTTTGAGGAGTCGAGGTGGCAAAGCAGGACGAGCAGGTGCAGCTCAGTTCCGGGCGGATTTTGGGCGGGGCTGAGCGCGGCGATGGTGAAGGACGGCTGCTGCTGATGATGATGATAAATTTCTGGTGTCCTCACCCCACCACCTCTTCAGCAGAGTTGCTGCTCTCCTCCTCCTTTTTCGATTGCTTCTTTTTCTTTTCAGCAGTGCACACCTTCTTGCGAGCAGGAAGCAACTGCGTCGACGGAGAAGGAGAAGGAGAATAGACTGTGGAGGCAACGGAAGAACTTCGTCCATCTCCTCGCAGCATCTTCGAGCTGTTGTGGACAAAAAACTCGGTGGAGTAGTAGGCGACGGAACCACTTCCGCACACGCCTACGATGACCGTTAGCTGAAACTTGCGCCGTCGACAGGTGAGGAAAAAGGTGAGCTAGGTGCCGCCGGTGGTCCTCGACTCGTCGAGCCTCGGCGCTGAGGGCAAGTCCTTCTCGTTGCCGCAAAGCTGCTTCTGAACGGAACAATGCAAGCAGATGGCGTTGTGCGTCAGCAGACTTGCTGGAGGTCGACGTTCTTGTCGCCGCCCTCGTAGCGGACCACCGCTTTGGTGGCGCCGTCGACGACCAGCAGGGTGAGCTTCACCACCGTCGAGTATTGCTCCTTGGTGGGAAAGGAGTTTGTGGGAGAAGAGGAAGTGGAAGTGGACTTCCGGGGTCAAACCAGGTGCAGGTGGTACTGGGCGCCATTGCGAGTGCTGTCCTCCTCGCCGAGGAAGCGAAGAAAGGAGGACTGCCAGACGTAACTGGCTAAAACGATTGTTGTTGTTGGGGTTGATAATGGCTCACCGAAAAGGGTTCCACGACTTCGAAGAGCTCCAGCAAAAGTTAAAAAAGTTGATTTTCTGCACGCTTTCCGGCGGCTGGCTAGTGAATCGAACGAGCGAAACGCACCTTTTGAGCAAAAACTGCTTTTGCTGGTTTGGGCGGTAAAGTGCGCCGGCATCGACGGAAGAAACTGATTGCTGTTGGTGGCGTTGAAGAGCAGCATTTGAGTCGGTGGTGGTGGCAGTGGTGGTGATGTTTTGGATGAAGATGAAGGAATAGAGGATAAAAAGAAGCTGTCAAGAACTGGCATGATTCCTCATCCTCGACTTTGACCGCTGCCGCTGTTGTTGCCGATGATGATGATGATGATGATGAAAGACGTCAGCCGAGGCAAAGGAGGAAATCGGTGGTAAAAGGCCGCCGCCACTGAAATGATCACCACCGCCGTGGTCATCGTCGTCGAATACGGTGGACTGTACCAGCTCGCTCAGGCAGTCAGAGTGGTGACTACCACCACCAGTGGTCAAGGAGGACGAGAAAAAGGAGTCGAGCTCGGTCATCATCTCGGTCCTCGGAAGAGCCTTGAAAAGCAAAGTTGTTGTCAACGGCCGACCAGAGAGCTGAAGTGAAGTGATGGCTGCAGCAGCAGCTGCACCAGGCCAACTGTTGATGCGGCAACCGCATCAACCAGAACACCACCGTCGTCATCCACCATCACCGGCAGCAGCTCTTCTCTGATGATAAGTCCGTCATTGAGCAGGGGAAACTTGTTTAGCGCCTGACTGGTGCTCACTACCACCGACAGCTGCTCTTCAATGGTGGCTGATGGTGGCTGATGATGGCCTTAAAAATTGCCGACGAACTTGTTTTAAATGTTAAGAAGATGCCAGTATTAAATTATGTTTACACACGTAAAATTAAAAATTTTTCTTTTCTGTATTTGAAACCTACCTGCAATACCGTTTACTTGCCAACCAGTGCCTCGTACTAAAGTCGTCCGTTTTTGCACTTTTTCTTTGCACTCGGCCAACTGCTATCATCGCCGAGGCACACTAAGTTTGGTCGTTGCGGGCAACTGTATCACCAATTTTGCTTGGCTCTACCATCTGCTCTTGCACTACTCAAGAGGATCATTAAAAGAAAGAAAAATAGTCAAAATCTTTAATAAAGAAGGAATTAAGGAACTAAAAATTTACTAGTAGGGGTGACCAAGAGGAGGCAATGGCCGTCTGAGTTTAACCTAACCTACCCTACCTTAAAGCCTCTAAATCCCTACGCCAGCCTAGCGCTGGCACTCTAAATCACTAAAAACCTACTACAAAAGTTGAACCGTGTACAGAAGCCGGGACTGCCACTTGTGATTACCCTACCTACGCCGGCCGCCCAGCGGCCGGCACGACCCCCGCCCCGCCCCTACACTCAACGAGCCTACATAAGAGCACTACTGAAGTCCGAGCAGTGAACTGAAATCGGGACTGCTGGCGGCCAGCCAGCAGCAGCGGTAATAGTGCGGAGATAACTGAATGTGCTCTAGAAAGACGCTTCAGCAGTCGTAGATGAATAAAAGCGAAAGAATTTTTCAATTCTGACGTCCCACGGCTGAGAAATCGCTATTTTAATTTTGGACATCTGCCCGAACGGTCCGGCAAACGGACATGTCTCCGAAACCTTAAAAAACCCCTTAAAGTGGGCGTATTTTAACAGTTGAAACGTGTACTCTGGTGTTTCACAGGACGGAGAACACGTTTACGCAAAGAAAACTAGGGGTCAAAAATGCAGTTTGGCCGAAAATGGCCAAAAATGGCCTTTGGGCCATTTCCGGCTTATTGACCTTGGGTTTTCTCTGCATAATCAGGTCCAGCGTCCTCCGAAATGCCCTACTACACGTTTCAACTACTCAAATACGACCATTTTAAGGGGTTTTTAATGAATTTTAAATTTTAGTTTTTACTTTTGCCGATAGATGGCGCTCTGTGTTATTAAACACAAAAATGAGCGACGCCGTTGTCGCCATCTATTGGCACTGGCGGAGAAACTTTTTTTTACTTTTATTTTTATTTTTCCGCCTGTGCTGACAGATGGCGACAGCGGCGTCGCTCATTTTTGTTTTCAACAGCTCATAACGCCATCTATCGGCCCAGGTGTGGAAACTGTAATTTCTCAGGAGTTTTGGGGGTTTTCTCGGCGCTGGGTAGGCGGAATTGCATGATTCTTTTTTTCTAACTTATCTACAGGACAAGGGGCACATTCCTAAGCTAGAATAAGTTGCTCCGACAGGTGGCGCATGTGTAACTTTTTATTTTAAAATTTTGAAAATTTTTTAAAATAGTTTTTAAAGTGGTGAGCTAATAATCAGCCTATCCCTAAAAAAATGATTTTTCTCCCTCTGTTTCTCTATTTCTCCGCACATACTCTTTTTGCTCTACAAATTACACCTTTAAAGATATTGAAAAACGGTTTTTGCCAGTATAACGAGATAAATGGCATCTTTCTAATGATACCAAATTTAAGTTGATCAGATAACCGGAAGTATTTAATATGGCGGAATATCTGTTTTTAGTGATAAACATTTTTGGCTGTATTAAAAAAACTACTAGGCCTAGAAGCATGGGGTTTTGACTGGAATGACCAGATAAATAGCCAACACAAAATGGCTATCTCAGAACTTTGATAAAGTAACCGGAAGTGCCTTATCTAGATTTTTCACTTTTTAGATAAGCTTTTTTAAATACTAAACACGCTCCAATCTCACTTTTGACTACACCATTGCATTCCCTGTCCCTTAATTGGTCTATGTCTAATTTGGTTTGTCCTTAAATCTTATGGTTAACCAGAAAACCCAAAAAGTTTGGAACGTTGTCTTTTGTTTTGGCAGATGTTGCGCTGGCTTTGGCAGCTGTGCGCAGGCGCGGGACGCTATCGCAGCAGCTGCAGCGCTAGATAAAACTGTGCGCTCTCGTTGCCGTTCTCGCAACGCTCGCTGCTGCCGCTGCTCGGGTTGGCGGGAAAGCATTGCTGGTGCGGGGGCAGCACAGCCCAGAACGGCGAGATCTGAGACAGCCGAGGTAAACCTGCGCTCTCGCGCCAAACTAGGGTGCTTGCTGCTGAGGCAGCTTTTCTTTCTCACTTTTTCTCGCAAGCAGAATCATTCTGCTTTTGAAACAAAGTCTTGGGATTTTTGCTGTGCGTTATCGCTGCCGTTCTCGCCCTGGGCTGCCGGGGGGAGCACAGTTGTTGCGGGGGCAGCAGTGCACAGCTCAGGGCGGCGAGGTCTGACTTGACTTGGCCGTTGTCAACGACCGACGACGAGGGTCTCGCGAGCGCAGCGAGCGAGGCCCGAGGAGGAGGGCGTTGACAGCGGCCAAGTCACGTCAGGGTGAGCCGCCGGCCCAGACATGAATGTATGTTAGCGGTGCACAGATAAAAACGGCGAGGTCTGGCGTCACTTGGCTTACCAAAAACGCCCGCCGACGAGGGCCTCGCGAGCGGAGCGAGCGAGGTCCGAGTCGGCGGGCGTTTTTGGTGAGCCAAGTGACGCCAGGGTGAGCCGTTGCTTAATTGATTCAATTTAACCAAGATTTTAGATTTAGGAAAAAATAAGTGAGAGCACAACTATGCAAAAAAGTAGCAGTGCACAGCCCAAATCGGCGAGGTCTGACGACACTTGGGCACTGTGAACGTCCACCGACTCGGGTTTTGCGAGCGGGGCCTGAGTCGGCGGGCGTTCACAGTGCCCAAGTGTCGTCAGGGTGAGCCGCTGGCCAAACTTTTAAAAAATGTTAGCAGTGCACACTTAAGGTAGGAGTGAGCGAAGCGAGCTCGACTGAGCCCTTGTTTTTCTAATATAATTTCCTTTTTTATTGAATTTAATTTTGAATTTTAAATGAACTTTAAATTGCATTTTTATTGAATTTTATTTTGAATTAATTATTTAAAATTGAGCTAGATTTTTTATTTATAATTGATTAATTTAAATTGCATTGTTTTCTGATGTATTAACTCTAAAAAATCCACCAAAAAATGATACAAAATTTTTAAAAAAATTTTAAAATTAAAAAAAATAAGTTGGGCATTTTTCATGTTTCACCTAGGGAATTTTGTTTCCGCCATATCTCGGAAACGGTTTGAGCTAGGACCAAATGCTTTGGAGCGTTTGTGTAGATAGTTGATTTGAATTTTTCAAGAGTAAAACCAAATGCATAGCGTACTCTATGTTCGAGAAAATTGAAAAAAAACAATTTTAAAACTTAAAAAAATTAAAACAAAAATTCTGTTTGGCTTATTGAGTTGAAACTTGGCATAATAATTTATTATTGCTTGTTGTTAAATTAGGCAATAAAAATATTTTACTTACCACTTTAAAACAATTTTAAAAATTTTTTTGAAATTTTTAAATAAAAAGTTACACATGCGCCACTTGTCGGAGCAATGTTATTTTAACTCAAAATATGCCCCTTGTCATGTAGATAATTTAGAAAAAAAAGTTGTTCAATTCCCTAACCCAGCGCCAAGAAAACCCATTTATTGTTTCTCGGAAAACTACTACATTGTTTGGGCTTTAAAACTTGGTACAGGTACTCAACGTTGCTTGTTAATTAACTTCCCGTTGCGTTTTTTTTAAAAATTTAAATTATTAAATTAAAAATTGATTTTTTAGTTACTACTGCGCCCCCTGCCGGTACAAACTTGCCATGCTACTGAAAAGATGCCTCTTCACTTGTAGATGCTTACAAGTGAAAGAACTTTTTAATTCTGACGTCCCAGAGGTCAGAAAATGGATTTTTCATTTCGGACAACTGCCCGAACGGTCCGTCTGGCGGACATCTCTACAAAACCTTCAAAAAACCTTTTAAAATGGCACTGATTGAGCATATGAAACATGTACTAGGGTGCTTCAGAAGACGGGAAAGACGATACTGCAGAGAAAACCTAGGGTCAATCTTGTAGTTTTTTAGAAAAACACATGTTTTACCTTTTCTTAAAATTTTAATAAAGTAAATTTTATTAGATCTGATTGGAAGTGCTTTGAAAAGATGCCCCGGCACTTGTAGATGCTTAAAAGTGAAAGAATTTTTCAATTCTGAGCTCGTAGAGTCTAGAAAACGCATTTTAAAGTTTTGGACATTTGCCCGAAATGGACAGTTCACCGAAACCAGAGAGGAGGGGACTAAACCGGAAGTATTTGAAAAACCCCTCAAATGGGCTATTTTAACCGTCAAAGGGTGTAATCGATGGTTTTAAAGGACGGAGAACACGATTATTTAAAGAAACCCAGGGTCGATAATTGGAAAATGGCCCTTGGGCCATTTCCCGCAAAGTTACTTCATTGACCCCAAGTTTTCTTTGCGTTAACTTGTTCTCCGCCTTTCAAAACCACAGATCACACCCTTAACGGTTCAAATACGCCCACTTTAAGGAGTATTTGGCTTACTTCCGGTTTTAAAACCGGAAGTAAAATAAAAACCTCATTTTTCCGGGCTCTAAGAGTCCAAATTGAACCGTTTTTTTCACTTTTATTTATTACCAAACCGAGCACCTTTTTATAGCCATTTGGGCTGTTTAGTAGCAGGGTCATGTGCAAAACTGAAGAAGAGTTAAGATGGGCCTTTCCGGCCAAACTGCATTTTTGACCCCAAGTTTTCTCTGTATAAACGTGTTCTCCGTCCTGTGAAACACCAGAGTAAACGTTTCAACTGTTAAATACGCCCACTTTAAGGGGTTTTTCGAAGTTTCGGAGACATGTCCGTTTGCCGGATCGTTCGGGCAGATGTCCGAAATTAAAATGGCGATTTCTCAGCCGTGGGACGTCAGAATTGGAAAATTTTTTCACTTTTATGCATCTACGAGAGCTGGGGCGTCTTTCTAGAGCACACTCAGCTAGCTCCGACAGAGGGCGCATCTGTACAGTTGTCTGTTGTGCTGAATGCGACGGCCAGAGCACGTTAGTCTCACCGTAAGTCACGTCAAGAGTTGTGTGTGTGTGAGTGGAGGAAAACGGCCAAGTTTTGGCATAAATTCCAGCACTATTTCCGTTGCTGCTGCTGTTGCTGCTTGCACTGCCAACTGCTGTCAGCAGCTCACTAGTCAGTGATCTGGTCCCTGACCTAAGGCATTGCACTTTCTCGGCTTCCAGTAGTGCTCTTATGTAGGCTCGTTGAGGGTAGGGGCGGCCGGCGTAGGGACTTAGACAATTTAGGTAAAAAAAACGGGGGTAGGTTAAACTCAAACGGCCGCTACTTATTCCGTTTGCTGCTACCCGCTCTTTAATTTGCTGCATTAAACTTTAAGCTGCATTTTTTTTTAATTTTAGTGAATTTAAAGCTGCATTTAATTTAAAATTTTAAATGAATTGTTCCTGATTTTATTGGATTTAATTTATTATTTTTGTGAATTAAAAACTTCTTTTTTATTTCATTTAATTTTAAAAATTAAATTGAATTTCTAATAATTTTTTACTGCATTTAAACTTCATTTTTATTGAATTTTTTTTTAAAATTAATTTAATTTTTTATTAGAATTATTTTGTTAATTTAAATAAATTTTTTATTGAGTTTTTAAACTGTAATTAATTTTTTTAATGAATTCTTATTTAATTTGTTTTAAATTTTGGTGAATTTAGAACAGCATTTTATTAAATTAAAGCTGTATTTTTTTAAATTAAAAGCTGCATTTTATTAAAATTTTTTTAATTTATAAATGAATTAATTTTTAAAAATCTAACTGCATTTTTTATTTATTTTTAGTGAATTTATTTATTTATTAAAAAAATATTTATTGAAATTAAGCTGAATTGTTTATATTTTTTAAAGTAATTTTTAATAAAATTGGAATTTTTATTTAATTTTTTTAAATGCATTTTTCATTTAATTTAAAACAGCATTTTTATTGAATTTATTTTTAAATTAAATTGAATTTTAATTTAAATTAGTTTTTAATTTTAATGAATTTAAACTGCATTTTTATTGAATTTTTTTTTAATTTTTAGTGAAATTATTTATTAAATTAAATTGCATTTTTATTGATTTTGTTTTAATTTTAAATGATTTTTTATTGAATTTATTTTTCTAAATATAATTTCCTTTTTTATTAAATTTTATTTTGAATTTTAAATGAATTTTAAACTGCATTTTTATTGACATTTTTATTGAATTAATTATTTAAAATTAAACTGCATTTTTATTTATATTTAATTAATTTAAATTGCATTGTTTTCTGATGTATTAACTCTAAAAAATCCACCAAAAAATGATACAAAATTTTTAAAAAAATTTTCAAATTAAAAAAAATTAAGTGGGCAATTTCATGTTTCCCCTAGGGAATTTTGTTTTTGCCATATCTCGGAAAAGGTTTTAGCTAGTACCAAATGCTTTGGAGCGTTTGTGTAGATGGTTGATTGGGATTTTTCAAAACTAAAATCAAGGGCCTAGCATGACCCAGGTAGGAGAAATCGACAAAAAACAGTTTTTAAACTTTAAAAAATTATAGCAAAAATTCTGTTTGGCTTATTGAGTTTTCACTTGGCATAATACTTTATTATTGCTTGTTGTTTAATTGGGCTGTAAAATTATTTAGCTCAACAGTTTAAAACTATTTTAAAAATTTTGTTTAAAATTTTAAAATAAAAAATTACACAAGCGCCACTTGTCGGAGCAGTTTTATTCTTGTGTCACAATGATTTTCCTCCTTATCTTCATCATCATCATCATCATCCGGAGCTTCAGAAGAAGAGGAGTTTCTGCTGAGTCGCCTCAATCAGCTGCTGCCGAAGAGGAGTGCCCTGATGGAGGGTGGCCGATATTCAGCCTTTTTGATTACTCGAAGCAGACTTCTTCATCATTATCATTACCCTCACCCTCATCTTCCTCACCATCAGTTTCTAGTCATGAGATTTTCGAGCGGGCAGCCTTCTTTTTAGACTGGTACCACGGGCAACCGAGCTTACCAGCGCCTAACATGCTCCAAATCGCTTGGGCTGAAGACTGCTTTCAAGACACACCAACTGGTTCACATGGCATTCAAGCTTACCAGTGCCCAAAATGCTCTAAATCGTTTGGGCTGAAGACTGCTTTCAAGACACACCAACTGGTTCACACTGGCATTTGAGCTTACCAGCGCCCAACATGCTCCAAATCATGTGAGCTGAAAACTGCTCTCAAGACACACCAACTGGTTCCCACTGGCATTAAAGCGCACCATGCCCAACATGCTCAAAATCATTTGAGCTGAAAACTGCTCTCAAAACACACCAACTGGTTCCCACTGGCATTCGAGCTTACCAGCTTAAAGAAAGTTTTAAAACACTCAACAGCTCGTCTTTCATAAATTGCACTGTCTTTTTCAACCAAAAAGTTTTCTGGCTTTGCTGGCTCGAGTGTAAACAACAGCAACTTTTCTTGTCCGAAGAGAAAGATGACCGCCACGACGGCTTTGACCACGACCACACTGTGACCACCACCGCCGCCGCGGACACTGCTGTAGCCCACGGTCACCCTCGGTGGTGATCACCGAGAAGACGAAGCAGATACTCTTCCTCGTTACGGCTACAAGATTGGCCGCACGCTGGCAGTGGGTGGCTACGGCGTAGTAACAGCGAACTTTTTTCAATTGTTCTATTTTTCATGTCTTCCTCCTCCCCAGGTCTTCGAGGCGAGCAACACCGCCCTCCGCAAGCCTCAGGTCACCCTGAAGGTGATCAACACCAGCAACCTCACCTCGGAGAAGCGCGAGGTGGACCTCCCGAAAGAGCTCACCGCGCTGATGGAGGTGAAGCACCGGTACGTGGTGCGCGTCTACGACATCTTCCGCCACCACGAGCACGTCATCATCTTCATGGAGCTGGCCGACGGCGGCGACCTGGCCATCTACCGCTGGCACCCACCGTCTACTGCGCGAGGTCCTCGTCGCCAGCTGGTTCCAGGAGCTGGCCGAGGCACTGGCCTACCTCCACCTGAAGATGGCCATCGCCCACCGGGACGTGAAGCTGTGCAATCTGCTGCTGGACCGGCGCATGAACACCAAACTGTGCGACTTTGGCTTTGCCTTCTACGGCAGCGCCAAACTGGCCCTCGACGCCCAGTTTAGCACGGACATTCTCGGGTGAGCATTTGTGGTAGTTTTTTTAGCACTTTTTTTATCTTTTCCTTTTAGGCACTCCACCGTGCATGTCGCCGCAGCTGATCATGAAGGTTAATCGTTGTTGTCTTTTCTCATTTTTGTGATCAACTTCTTTTTCCCGTCCGTCAGGTGCCGTACAACCCCTACAAAGCGGACATCTTTGCCACTGGCGTCAGTCTTTTTCTGATGCTCAGCGAAAAGTACCTTTTACAGCGGACCACCGATCGGGAGGTGATCCTCGCCCAGCAGCAGCGAGACTATCCGCAGTTTTTGCGATCTCGGTAGGTTCTATTTTTTAGTTTGTTGGTTTTTTACCCTGTTCCATTTTTAATTTTTGTCCAATTTTTTCACCAGATTCCCGCAAACCATGTCGGCAAAGGCGAAGGCGCTGATCGAGCTGATGCTCCACCCGTGGAGGAGAAACGAGCCGGCGTCGCCGACCTCTTCTGCCATTCCTTCTTCGGCGGTGTGCAGCCAAACTAATGCGCCCTCACCTCTCTTGCCAATTGTGTTATATAAAGCCTCTCTTTATTGGTATAAAAGGAATAGTTGTAGTAGGTGGGTGGCCAGGGAGCACAAAAGTAGTGAAATGAAAATACAGAAAATCAAGATTTGGACTTAGGTCTGAAGTTTTTATAATTTTATAAATTTTTATAACTTTCACTTAACTCATGTTATTTTTTTTGTAAAATCAGTGATCAAAACTAAAGATCAGACTGAAATTTTTGTCAATATGTACGATGATGAGTCTCATGAGCGTTTGGAACAGGATTTTTATGCCAACAAGAATGTCAATGAAACGAGCGAAACGGTGAGTGTCAACGAAAAACACAAAACGGATTCGGATGCCACTGAAATTGATGAGGATTATGCAGCAGTCAGTGGTCAGTGGGCACTGTTTATTTGTTTATTCTGTTGACTACCACTTTTTATTTTGCAAAACCTCAGCAAAACACCAAACCAGTGTCACCAGAAGTTTGAGCAGTGCATCAGGCAAACACCAGCTAAATCGTCAAAGAAGAACAAAAAGACACAAGTGCTAGCAGTGCGACAAAAACTTTAATCGTTCATTTGATCTCAAGCAACACCAGATGGTTCACACTGGCATTCGAACTTATCAGTGCCCAACGTGCTCCAAATCATTTGGGCTAAAGGATGATGAAGGTAAGTGTTTGTTGTTATTTATCGAGTGCCGTTTTTGTGATCAACTTTTTTTCCGTTGTTAGGTGCTGTACAATCCCTACAAAACTGACATTTTTGCCACAGGCGTAAGCCTTTTCTGATGCTCAGCGAAGACTACCCCTTCCAGCGGACCACCGACCAGGAGGTCATTCTCTCCCAACAACAGCGAGACTATCCGCAGTTTTTGCGATCTTGGTAGGTTCTATTTCTTGACTTGTTTGTTTGTTTACCCTTTTCCATTTCCAATTTTTGTCTAATTTTTTTACCAGGTTCCCGCAGACCATGTCGGCAAAGGCGAAGGCGCTGATCGAGCTGATGCTCCACCCAGTGGAGAAGAGCCAGAAAAAAGTGTCTCTTGTCAGCTCAGCTTCAGAGGCCACCGCCAAAACTTCAGGACCGCCGAAGCTGCAAGGTCTGGAGCAAAAAACTGGCGCCAAGCCCAGCAAAACCGAGCACTCCAAAGGACTGCTGACTGTCTCCGCAAAAATATCGTCACTGAAGTCGTCAGTTGGGAAACTGACAGAGAACAGCATCACCAGCAGCACTTCTTCCACTGCCAAATCATCAGTTTCAAACGTCTTCATCTTCATGAAGCTGGCCGATGGCGGCGACCTGGCCACTTACCGCTGGCACCACCGCCCACTGCGCGAGGCCCTCGTCGCCAGCTGGTTCCAAAAGCTGGCCCTGGCCTACCTTCACCTGAAGATAGCCATCGCCCACCGGGATGTGAAGCTGTGCAATCTCCTGCTGGACCGCGCATAAACACCAAACTGTGCGACTTTGGTTTCGCTTTCTACGGCAGTGCCAAGCTAGCCCTAGACGCCCAGTTCAGCACGGACATTCTCGGGTGAGCATTTGTGGTAGTTTGTTTTTTGAGCACTTTTTCTTTATCTTTTCCTTTTAGGCACTCTGCCGTGCATGTCGCCGCAGCTGATCATGAAGGTAAGTTGTTACTTCTCGAGTGCCATTTTGTGATCAACTTCTTTTTCCCGTCCGTTAGGTGCCGCACAACCCTAAAAAGCGGACATCTTTGCCACTGGCGTCAGCCTCTTTCTGATGCTCAGCGAAAAGTACCCTTTACAGCGGACCACCGATCGGGAGGTGATCCTCGCCCAGCAGCAGCGAGACTATCCGCAGTTTCTGCGATCTCGGTAGGTTCTAATTTTTGGTTTGTTGGTTTGTTTAACCTGTTCCATTTTTAATTTTTGTCCAATTTTTTCACCAGATTCCCGCAAACCATGTCGGCAAAGGCGAAGGCGCTGATCGAGCTGATGCTCCACCCGGTGGAGGAGAACCATAAGAAAGTGTCTCTTGTCAACTCTGCTTCAGTGGCCACCGCCAAAACTTCAGGACCGCCAAAACTGCAAGTTCTGGAGCGAAAGACTCGCGCTAAGCCCAGCAAAACCGAACACTTTAAAGGACTGCTGACTCACCAACCATAAAACGCTCAAAAGAAAAACCATTACTGTCATTGGATACTCGCTTCGATGACCTGATGCAAGATCAACGGGCACTTTTTGATCAGTATAAAAGTATAAAGCAACAATTTATATATTTAGCGAAATATGACTAACTTTTTAATTTTGTCTCTTCTAGCAAACTTCTCGGAAGACTACAACTGACTTAAAACGGAGCTAGAAGAAGGTGCTTCCTGTCAGCTCAGCTTCAGTGGCCACTGCCAAAACTTCAGGACCGCCGAAGCTGCAAGTTCTGGAGCAAAAGACTCGCGTCAAGCCCAGCAAAACCGAGCACTCCAAAGGACTGCTGACTGTCTCTGCGAAAATGTCGCCACTGAAGTCGTCAGTTAAGAAACTGACAGAGAACAGCATCACCAGCAGCACTTCTCCTACTGCCAGCAAATCAACAGTTTCAAAAGGCAAAGAAAAGTCTAAAGGTGTTGTTTTTGCTGGCAAACACCTCGGCTCAGTTTGCAAGGTGCCCCCCCCCTCCAAAGTGGGCTCTTCTATTTTTCAAAAATCTGACTTTAAAGAGGCATTTTTCAAGTTTCCTTTTTGGAATTTTTTTCTGCCATATCTCGATAACGGTTTGAGCTAGGACCAAAAGCTTTGTAGCGTTTATGGAGGCTGCTAATTGGAATTTTTCAAGACTAATGTAGCACGATTGCTACAGTCGACTTTTGATCATTTTATTATTACCCTTATTTTATTACTCCCAACCCAATTCCTGTAAAATCCCCACCAGAACACTAACACAACACCAACACACAGTAACGTACTCTACGACGGTTCGTAAGGAGCCGCTCACACACGACACAACAACGTTGCGCTGACGGTTAGAGAGCCAGCGTGACACAACACTTTTAGACACAGACCAGCTTGCGACCCGACTCGCAACCGACCAATAAACAAAAACCTAATTCCAACCGCTTCCTCTTGTTCCAACCGCTCCTTCGACCCAACTGACAGCTTCTTTGTCACTCTGCACCCAGTAGGATTCTGCGTACCTCCCACCCAGCTTCGGGCACAACAACGGCCTGAGCAAAAGCCAGGACAACATACCACATAAAATTGAAAGCCTAGCATGACCCATACTTGAGAAAACGGCAAAAAACCATTTTTAAAATTTTAAAAATTATAGCAAAATTCTGTTTGGTTTATTGAGTTTTCACTTGGCATAATAATTTATTATTGCTTGTTGTTTAATTGGGCAATAAAATTATTTAGCTCACCACTTTAAAACTATTTTAAAAAATTATTAAAAATTTTAAAATTTAAAGTAACACATGCGCCACCTGTCGGAGCAACTTTATTCTTGCTGAGGAATGTGCCCCTTGTTCTGTAGATAATTTAGAAAAAAAGAACTGCGCAAATCCGACTACCCAGCGCCGAGAAAACCCAAAACCCCTTTGAACTACAGTTTTCACAACAGGATCGATAGATGGCGTTATGAGCTTTAAAAAAACAAAATTGAGCGACGCAGCTGTCGCCATCTGTCGGCACTAGTGTAAAAGTAAAAATAAAAGTAAAAAAGTTTCTCCGCCAGTGCCAATAGATGGCGACAGCGGCGTCGCTCACTTTTGTGTTTAATAACACAGAGCGCCATCTATCGGCAAAAGTAAAAAATAGAAATTTAAATGAGCTAAAAACCTCTTAAAATGGACCTATTTGAGTAGTTGAAAATGTATTAGGTGGTTTTGAAGGGTGCTGAACCTGATTATAAAAAGAAAACGCAGGGTTGATAAGCCGGAAATGGCCTTTAAGCCATTTCCGGCCAAACTGCATTTTTGAACCCAAGTTTTCTTTGCGTAAACTTGTTCTCCGTCCTCTAAAACCATAAAGTACAACGCTTCAACTGTTCAAATAAGGTCGTTTTAAGGGGTTTTTTGAAGGTTTTGGAGACATGTCCGTTTGCCGGACCGTTCGGGCAGATGTCCGAAATTAAAATGGCCATTTCTCAGCCGTGGGACGTCAGAATTGAAAAATTCTTTCACTTTTATGCATCTACGAGTGCTGCCGCGTTTTTCTAAAGCACATTCAGTTGGCTCCGACAGAGGGCGCATCTGTACTTGTTCTATGTGCCGTGTGCGACGGCCACGGCACGTTAGTCTCACCTTAAGTCACGTCAAGAGTTGTGTGTGTGTGTGAGTGGAGGAAGATGGCAAAGTTTGGGCATGACCACCAACACTATTACCGCTGCTGCTGCTGCTGCTTACACTGCCAACTGCTGTCAGCAGCTCACTAGTCAGTGATCTGGTCCCTAACCTAAGGCATTGCACCTTCTCGGCTTCATGTAGTGCTCTTATGTAGGCTCGTTGAGGGTAGGGGCGGGGCGGGGATCGTGCCGGCCGCTGGGCAGCCGGCGTAGGGACTTGGATAATTTCGGTCAAAAAACGGGGGTAGGTTAAACTCACACGGCCGCTACTCATTCCGCTTGCCGCTAGCTGTTTTTTAATTTGCTGCATAAGCTTTAAGCTGCATTTTTTTAAATTTTTAGTGAATTTTAAATTTTAAATAAATTGTTCCTGATTTTTATTGGATTTAATTTTAATATTTTTAGTGAATTTAAAACTGCTTTTTTATTTTATTTGTTTTTAAAAATTAAATTAAATTTATAATATTTTTTACTGTATTTAAACTTCATTTTTATTGAGTTTTATTTTTAAATTTAATTTAATTTTTAGATAAGAATTATTTTTTAATTTTAAATAAACTTTTTATCAATTTTTAAATCGTAATTAATTTTTAATTTTAAATGAATTTTTATTTAATTTATTTTGAATTTTTAGTGAACTTAAAACAGCATTTTTTTAAATTTAAAGTTGCATTTTTATAGAAATTATTTTTTATTTTATAAATGAATTAATTTTTAAAAATCAAAATGCATTTTTTATTTATTTTTTAGTGAATTTATTTATTTATCAAAATAAATATTTATTAAATTTAAACTGGATTTTATATATTTTTTTAAATATAACAAGGGTGTGAGTGTCGCTTCGCGCCACGCACTCTTTAGTTTTTCCAAATTTTTAAGCATTGACTGGTGTCATTTGATTGATCGGCATCGACCGACGGCTCGGGACACAACTCGCAAGCTCGTTGTGCCCCGAGCCGTCGGTGCCAATCAACCAAATGACACCAGCCTTCAACATTTGGGGTTTATTTGGATGGTTAGATGGATACTAATTATCTGTTTCGTTGTTTTTAAACTAAACCGTCTCCTAATATCATGAAAAATGTAAACACAAAAAAATCATATGGAATTTATATAGGAAATATCACAAATATTTTAACCGGCTCTAATAATTACTTTTGTAAGTCAAATCAACCTAAACTTAAAACCAATTGATGGGTGGTAGTTAGCATTGCTTTTAAATAAAACAATGTTTAAATATCATGAAAGATGTAATTTATAGAATCATAAATGTAAATGCAAAAAATCATATGGAATTAATATAGAAATTTTTATAAAATCTGTAACTGATCAAAATAATTACTTGTGTTAGTCAAATTAACCCCAGCTCAAAACCATTATATAGGCACTACTTTACATTGCTTTCAGGTAAAACTGAGTTTTTAAATCTTGAACGATGTAAATTATAAAATCATAAATGTAAACACAAAAAATCATATAGAATTAATATAGGAAATTTTGAACTGACCCTAATAATACTCTGAAAAGTTGAATTTGCTAAGTTTTACGCCAGTAAATAGAGATCCGTTAGCTTAATATTCAGGCAAAAACCGCATCTTGATAACTTGTACGGTGTGTTTTTTAGAGTCAAAACAAATCGTATAGAATTTATTCGGAAAGTTCGAATTTATGATCTTAAAAATGCACCCGAAGTTTGAATCACCCAAAATTTGGTATCATTTGAAAGATGCCATTTAGTTTGTTTGTCATGTAAAAACCGTTTCTCAATATCTTAAACGATGTAATTTATAGAAGCAAAAAAGTGCGTTCGGAGAAATGGAGAAACATCATTTTTTAGGGAAGTTAGATTTTTAATTAAACAAGAGCGTGAGTGTCGCTTCGCGCCACAAACCATCGTTCATTTAGCGTTTATTTTGTTTAATCAGTTGTTAAGCATTGACTGATGTCATTTGGTTGATCGGCATCGACCGACGGCTCGGGACACAACTCGCAAGCTCGTTGTGCCCCGAGCCGTCGGTGCCGATCAACCAAATGACACCAGCCTTCAACATTTGGGGTTTATTTGGATGGTTAGTTTGTAAAAAATTTGTTCATGTCATTTGGAAAATCCATAATAAAAAATACTTTTAGTAGTCTAGTCAACTCAAGATTTAACACAAATAGATAGGTGTTATTAGCGTCGTTTTTAAATAAACCGCGTCATAGAATCATGAAAGATGTAATTTATAAAACCATAAATGTAAACGCAAAAAAAATCATATAGAACTTAAATAGAGATTCGTACAAAAATTAAAAGTGACTCTAATAATTACTTCCGTAAGTCAAATCAACCTAAATTTAAAACCAATAGATAGGTAGTAGTTAGTTTAGATATCATAAAAGATGTAATTTATAGAATCATAAATGTAAATGCGGAAAATCATATGGAATTAATATAAGAATTTCTATAAATCTTTAACTGGTCATAATAATTACTTAAGTTAGTCAAATTAACTCCAACTTAATACCATTAGATAAACACTACTTTGCTTTGTTTTCAGGTAAAACTGAGTTTTGAAATCTTGAACGATGTAATTTATAGAATCATAAATGTAAACTCAAAAAACATATGAAATTAATATATGAAATCTTTAACTGACTGTAATAATTACTTTCAAAAATCAAATTCTTTGAATTTAACGCCAATAGTAGTATTGTTAGTTAATATTTCAGGCACAAACCGCAACTCAATAACTTTCACGGTGTATTTTAGAGTCAAAACCAATCGTATAGAACTTATTGGGAAAGTTCGAAATTATATCTTAAAATGCACCGTGTTTAATCACCTCAAATTTGTAACCATTAAAAGATGCCATTTAGCTTGCTTGTTTAGTGAAAAACCTTTCTCGATATCTTGAACGATGTAATTATAGAATCAAAAAGTCATGCAAAGGAGAAACATAATTTTTTTTAGTGAATTTAGTATGGCAAATTTATTTAATTTTTAATGTAGTTTTTATTGAAATTTAATTGAATTTAATTGAATTTTTTTTAATTTAAATGATTTTTTTAATTTTTTATGAAATTATTTTTTTAACTTAATAGCATTTTATGAATTTAATTTTAAACTATATTCAAATTAAACTGCATTTTTTTTATATAAATAATGTAAATTGCAGTTTTGAAAACAAATTAACTCTAAAAATCCACCAAAAATTGAATAAAATTTTTAAAAAATTTTTAATTTAAAAAAAAATGATAAGTGGGGCATTTTTCATGTTTCCCTAGGGAATTTTGTTTTGCCATATCTCGAAACGGTTTAAGATAGGACCAAATGCTTTGAAGGTTTGTGAAGATGGTATTGGGATTTTCAAGAGTAAAACCAAGGGCCTAGCATGACTCAGGTCGGAGAAATCACAAAAAACAATTTAAAATTTTTAAAAAATTATGCAAAAATCTGTTGACTCGATTAATCTGAAACTTGCCGTAATAATTTTTATTAGCAGTTAGTTAATTGGGCAATAAAATTATTTAGCTCACCACTTTGAAACTATTTTAAAAAATTTTCAAAATTTTAAAATAAAGTTACACATGCGCCACCTGTCGGAGCACGTTATTCTTGTTTGGAATGTGCCCCTTGTCCTGTAATAATTTAGAAAAAAAGAATCATGCAATCCGCTACCCAGCGCCGAGAAACCCAAAACTCCTGGGAAATTACAGTTTCACACCTGGGCCGATAGATGGCGTTATGAGCTGTTGAAAACAAAAATGAGCGACGCCGCTGTCGCCATCTGTCGGCCAGGCGGAAAAATAAAAATAAAAGTAAAAAAAGTTTCTCCGCCAGTGCCAATAGATGGCGACAGCGGCGTCGCTCACTTTTGTGTTTAATGACACAAAGCGCCATCTGTCGGCAAAAAGTAAAAACTAAAAATTTAAAATGAGTTAAAAACCCTTTAAATGGCGTATTTGAGTAGTTTGAAAAGAGGGTTTAGGGCTCCCAACGCAGAGAAAACCCAACAAGTCTAAGGGCAAAATGACCCAAAGTTTTCGCCTTTTCGACATTGCGGCCAACGCTTTGCCCAATGTCTTCGCGTGTCTCCGTCTGGCACAAAAAAAAAATTAAAGTAAAAAAATTTCGCCACTGCAAGTGGCCGTGTAATAATTTGTAAAAGAACATGCAAATCCTTGACCAGCGCGAGAAAACCAAACTCCGGGAAATTACAGTTAAAACCTCTTTATAGGCGTTTTGAGTTGAAACATAGCGAGCGCTGTCGCAGGCTGTCTGTGCAGAGCAAAATAACAAGGTAAAACGAAAAGGAAAGGCATTTCTTGCTTTCGTGCCATGTCGGCCACACTGTCCTACTTAGTTTTCTTATGCTCAAAGTTCTGTCTGGAGAAGAACAGAGAAACGTTAAATGTTAAAACGCCTTTAAGGGTTTTTGAGGTATTGAACTGTCGTTGCGGCTTTCGGCGCTGACCTGATTAAAACGCTCAGTCTAGCCGTGGCGAAAGCATTCTTTGGCTTTCATTTGCGCATGCTGATTTGCTGTTTTCTTGCAATCTGTTCCGTCTTGTGAACCAGCCTTTACTGTGCTTCGCGCCTTAAGGGCTTGTTCTGAAGTCATTCGAGACATGTCGTTGCCGTGACCGTACGGGACGGCATTCGCAATTACAACGCTATTCCAGCCGCTTGGACGTCGTTAAAATTCTTTACTTGTTATGCTTCGCTGCTGGGGCGCTTGTTTATACAAATCCTGTTCCGACAGGGCGCATTTGTACTTGTTATTGCTGCCTGTGCACGGCCACGGCACTTAGTCACCTTCAGCAGTCAAAGTTGGTTGATTGGTAAAATTTTGAGCATGATAAGGCTATTCCACTGCTCGGCTTCATGTGCTGCTCTGCTGCTAGGCTGTATTGTCAGGTGTCTGTGGAACTTCTCTGGCTACTTTTCTTCGACTCTGTCCTCTGTGTACTGCATGTGCTTCTGCTTCGGTGATTCTTTATCATGCAATGCTTTCTAACTGCGGAACGTCACAGCCACACAGATCTTCTGCGTGTGATCGGTAGTAGTTTCTTATGTAGTGTTGTGAAATAATGTTCGTAGTGAATAATCCACGACTCATTCTTTCACCACTGAAACCATCATTGCAACATTAGTTTCGTCAAAATTCGGTGATTTATTTTTTATACATTAAAGTGCTTCAAACTGCAGGAAACGACGCAGCAGACTCTTCTGCGTGTGAGGTAGTAGTTTTCTTAAAGTTGTTGTGAAAAAATTTATTTGTGAATTTAATCGAAACTCATTTCACTTACAATGTACAAACAAGTCAAAAAAGCATTTGGATTTAAATTCGGTGATTTATTCTTTATATACATTAAAGTGCTTTCAACTGCTGGAAAAGACGCAGCAGACCTTCTGCGTGTGAGGTAGTATTTTCTTAAGATCTGAACCAGAATAGGACAGATCAGTGGTGGGGTGAATGGAAATAATTTTTAATTGATTCAGTGTACAACATCATTTTTTACCTCATTTATTATTTTTAAATTTTTGTTTGACTTTTATTTAATCCCAAATAATGTTTCTTTGCTCATTTAAGCACAAAACAGAGATTAAATAAGATCAAGCCAGAATGGAACAGATCATAGTGGGGTGAATGGAAATAATTTTTAATTGATTTCAGTGTACAACGTCATCTTCATCCTCATATTTATTTCAAGTTTTGTTTGACTCTTTATTTAATCCCAAATATGTTTCTTTGCTCATTTCAAGCACAAAACAGAGATTAAATAATGATCTGAGCCAGAATGGGACAGATCAGTGGTGGGGTGAATGGAAATAATTTTTAATTGATTTCAGTGTACAACATCATCTTCATCCTCATAATGTTATTTCAAAGTTTTGTTTGACTCTTTATTTAATCCCCAAATTTGTTTCTTTGCTCATTTCAAGCACAAAACAGAGATTAAATAATGATCTGAGCCAGAATGGGACAGATCAGTGGTGGGGTGAATGGAAATAATTTTTAATTGATTTCAGTGTACAACATCATCTTCATCTCATAATGTTATTTCAAGTTTTGTTTGACTCTTTATTTAATCCAAAATTGTTTCTTTGCTCATTTCAAGCACAAAACAGAGATTAAATAATGATCTGAGCCAGAATGGGACAGATCAGTGGTGGGGTGAATGGAAATAATTTTTAATTGATTTCAGTGTACAACATCATCTTCATCATCATAATGTTATTTCAAAGTTTTGTTTGACTCATTGTTTTATCTCAAAAAATGTTTCTTTGCTCATTTTAAGCACAAAACAGAGATTAAATAAGATCTGAGCCAGAATGGACAGATCAGTGGTGGGGTGAATGGAAATAATTTTTAATTGATTTCAGTGTACAACATCATCTTCATCATCATAATGTTATTTCAAAGTTTTGTTTGACTCATTGTTTTATCTCAAAATAATGTTTCTTTGCTCATTTCAAGCACAAAACAGAGATTAAATAATGATCTGAGCCAGAATGGAAAAGATCATGTGTGGGTGAAACGAAATAATTTTTATTGTTTCATGTATTCACACATCATCTCATACCATAAATGTTATTTCATGTATTTTATTGTACAACATTAACATCCACTACAGGGGACTGTCAGCAGTTCACTGACCAGTGATCTGGTCCCTGACCTAGAGCATTGCACTTTCTTGGCTTCCAGTAGTGCTCTTATGTAGGCTCGTTGAGTGTAGGGTGGTGGGGGGTCGGGTAGGTACATAATCCTTGCTACATTCTTCTTCACCACTGAGACCATCATTGCCACCACCACTTAGTTTTGATCAAAATTCGGTGATTATTCTTTTTATACATTAAAGTGCTTTCAAACTGCAGGAAACGACGCAGCAGACTCTTCTGCGTGTGAGGTAGTAGTTTTCAGAAAAGTTGTTGTGAAAATTACTTTTCTGTGGAGTTTTATCGAAACTCATTTCACCATTAAAATGTACAATAACAAGTCAAAAAGCAGTTTGGTTAAAATTCGGTGATTTATTTTTTTATACATTAAAGTGCTTTCAAACTGCAGGAAACGACGCAGCAGACTCTTCTGCGTGTGAGGTAGTAGTTTTCAGAAAAGTTGTTGTGAAAAAATTCTATTTGTGCAATTTTAATCGAAACTCATTTCACCATTAAAATGTACAATAACAAGTCAAAAAGCAGTTTGGTTAAAATTCGGTGATTTATTTTTTATACATTAAAGTGCTTTCAAACTGCTGGAACCGACGCAGCAGACTCTTCTGCGTGTGATTCAGTTGTTTTTAGAAAAGTTGTTGTAAAAAATTTATTTGTGCAATTTTAATCGAAACTCATTTCACCATTAAAATGTACAATAACAAGTCAAAAAGCAGTTTGATTAAAATTCGGTGATTTTTATTTTTATACATTAAAGTGCTTTCAAACTGTTGGAACCGACGCAGCAGACTCTTCTGCGTGTGAGGTAGTAGTTTTCAGAAAAGTTGTTGTGAAAAATTTATTTGTGCAATTTTAATCGAAACTCATTTCACCATTAAAATGTACAATAACAAGTCAAAAAGCAGTTTGATTAAAATTCGGTGATTTATTCTTTTATACATTAAAGTGCTTTCAAACTGTTGGAACCGACGCAGCAGACTCTTCTGCGTGTGATTCAGTTGTTTTTAGAAAAGTTGTTGTAAAAAATTTTATTTGTGCAATTTTAATCGAAACTCATTTCACATTAAAATGAACAATAACAAGTCAAAAAGCAGTTTAATTAAAATTCGGTGATTTTTATTTTTATACATTAAAAAGCTTTCAAACTGTTGAAACCGACGCAGCAGACTCTTCTGCGTGTGAGGTAGTAGTTTTCAGAAAAGTTGTTGTGAAAATAATCTATTTGTTCAATTTTAATCGAAACTCATTTTACTATTAAAATGTACAATAACAAGTCAAAAAGCAGTTTGATTAAAATTCGGTGATTTATTCTTTTATACATTAAAGTGCTTTCAAACTGTTGAAACCGACGCAGCAGACTCTTCTGCGTGTGAGGTAGTAGTTTTCTTTTAAGATCTGAGCCAGAATAGGACAGATCAGTGGTGGGGTGAATGGAAATAATTTTTAATTGATTTCAGTGTACAACATCATCTTCTACCTCATTATTATTTTTTAAGATATTTTTTGACTCTTTATTTAATCCCCAAATAATGTTTCTTTGCTCATTTTAAGCACAAAACAAAGATTAATTAATGATCTGAGCCAAAAAAAAACAATCAAGTGTGGGGTGAGCGGAAATAATTTTTAATTGATTTCAGTGTACAACGTCATTTCTACCTCATTTATTATTTCAAAGTTTTGTTTGACTTTTTATTTAATCTCCAAATAATGTTTCTTTGCTCATTTAAGCACAAAACAGAGATTAAATAATGATCTGAGCCAGAATAGAACAGATCAGTGGTGAAAAGAGCGAAATAATTTTAACTGGATTTCAATGTACAACCTTAACATCCACTACATTAGTATTTTAAAATTTTTGTTTGACTCTTTATTTAATCCCCAAATAATGTTTCTTTGCTCATTTCAAGCACAAAACAGAGATTAAATAATGATCTGAGCCAGAATGGGACAGATCAGTGGTGGGGTAAATGGAAATAATTTTTAATTGATTTCAGTGTACAACATCATCTTCATCCTCATAATGTTATTTCAAAGTTTTGTTTGACTCTTTATTTAATCCCCAAAATTTGTTTCTTTGCTCATTTCAAGCACAAAACAGAGATTAAATAATGATCTGAGCCAGAATGGGACAGATCAGTGGTGGGGTAAATGGAAATAATTTTTAATTGATTTCAGTGTACAACATCATCTTCATCCTCATAATGTTATTTCAAAGTTTTGTTTGACTCTTTATTTAATCCCCAAATAATGTTTCTTTGCTCATTTCAAGCACAAAACAAAGATTAATTAATGATCTGAGCCAAAAAAAAACAATCAAGTGTGGGGTGAGCGGAAATAATTTTTAATTGATTTCAGTGTACAACGTCATTTCTACCTCATTTATTATTTCAAAGTTTTGTTTGACTTTTTATTTAATCTCCAAATAATGTTTCTTTGCTCATTTTAAGCACAAAACAGAGATTAAATAATGATCTGAGCCAGAATAGAACAGATCAGTGGTGAAAAGAGCGAAAATAATTTTAACTGGATTTCAATGTACAACCTTAACATCCACTACAATTATTATTTTAAAATTTTTGTTTGACTCTTTATTTAATCCCCAAATAATGTTTCTTTGCTCATTTCAAGCACAAAACAGAGATTAAATAATGATCTGAGCCAGAATGGGACAGATCAGTGGTGGGGTGAATGGAAATAATTTTTAATTGATTTCAGTGTACAACATCATCTTCATCCTCATAATGTTATTTCAAAGTTTTGTTTGACTCTTTATTTAATCCCCAAAATTTGTTTCTTTGCTCATTTCAAGCACAAAACAGAGATTAAATAATGATCTGAGCCAGAATGGGACAGATCAGTGGTGGGGTGAATGGAAATAATTTTTAATTGATTTCAGTGTACAACATCATCTTCATCCTCATAATGTTATTTCAAAGTTTTGTTTGACTCTTTATTTAATCCCCAAATAATGTTTCTTTGCTCATTTCAAGCACAAAACAGAGATTAAATAATGATCTGAGCCAGAATGGGACAGATCAGTGGTGGGGTGAGCGGAAATAATTTTTAAATGATTTCATTGTACAACATTAACATCCACTACAGGGGACTGTCAGCAGCTCACTGACCAGTGATCTGGTCCCTGACCTAGAGCATTGCACTTTCTCGGCTTCCAGTAGTGCTCTTATGTAGGCTCGTTGAGTGTAGGGTGGTGGGGGGTCGGGTAGGTACATAATCCCTGCTACATTCTTCTTCACCACTGAGACCATCATTGCCACCACCACTTAGTTTCGATCAAAATTCGGTAATTTATTTTTTTATACATTTAAATGCTTTTCCAACTGTTGGAACCGACGCAGCACACTCTTTTGCGTGTGAGGTAGTAGTTTTTAGAAAAGTTGTTGTAAAAATTACTTTTCTGTGGAATTTTATCGAAACTCATTTTACTGTAAAATCAAGTCAAAAATGACTATAAAATAGATCTGTTCGAAACTCGGTGATTTATTCTTTTATACATTAAAGTGCTTTCAAACTGCAGGAAACGACGCAGCAGACTCTTCTGCGTGTGAGGTAGTAGTTTTCAGAAAAGTTGTTGTGAAAATTACTTTTCTGTGGAATTTTATCGAAACTCATTTTACTGTAAAATCAAGTCAAAAATGACTATAAAATAGATCTGTTCGAAACTCGGTGATTTATTCTTTTATACATTAAAGTGCTTTCAAACTGTTGAAACGACGCAGCACACTCTTTTGCGTGTGATTCAGTTGTTTTTAGAAAAGTTGTTGTGAAAATAATCTATTTGTGCAATTTTAATCGAAACTCATTTTACTATTAAAATGTACAATAACAAGTCAAAAAGCAGTTTGGTTAAAATTCGGTGATTTATTCTTTTATACATTAAAGTGCTTTCAAACTGTTGGAACCGACGCAGCAGACTCTTCTGCGTGTGAGGTAGTAGTTTTCAGAAAAGTTGTTGTGAAAATTACTTTTCTGTGGAATTTTATCGAAACTCATTTCACCATTAAAATGTACAATAACAAGTCAAAAAGCAGTTTGATTAAAATTCGGTGATTTATTCTTTTATACATTAAAGTGCTTTCAAACTGTTGGAACCGACGCAGCAGACTCTTCTGCGTGTGAGGTAGTAGTTTTCAGAAAAGTTGTTGTGAAAATTACTTTTCTGTGGAATTTTATCGAAACTCATTTTACTGTAAAATCAAGTCAAAAATGACTATAAAATAGATCTGTTCGAAACTCGGTGATTTATTCTTTTATACATTAAAGTGCTTTCAAACTGCAGGAAACGACGCAGCAGACTCTTCTGCGTGTGAGGTAGTAGTTTTCAGAAAAGTTGTTGTGAAAATTACTTTTCTGTGGAATTTTATCGAAACTCATTTTACTATTAAAATGTACAATAACAAGTCAAAAAGCAGTTTGATTAAAATTCAGTGATTTTTATTTTTATACATTAAAGTGCTTTCAAACTGCAGAAAACGACGCAGCAGACTCTTCTGCGTGTGAGGTAGTAGTTTTCAGAAAAGTTGTTGTGAAAAAATTCTATTTGTGCAATTTTAATCGAAACTCATTTCACCATTAAAATGTACAATAACAAGTCAAAAAGCAGTTTGGTTAAAATTCGGTGATTTATTCTTTTATACATTAAAGTGCTTTCAAACTGTTGGAACCGACGCAGCAGACTCTTCTGCGTGTGAGGTAGTAGTTTTCAGAAAAGTTGTTGTGAAAATTACTTTTCTGTGGAATTTTATCGAAACTCATTTTACCATTAAAATGTACAATAACAAGTCAAAAAGCAGTTTGGTTAAAATTCGGTGATTTATTTTTTATACATTAAAGTGCTTTTAAACTGCAGGAAACGACGCAGCAGACTCTTCTGCGTGTGAGGTAGTAGTTTTCAGAAAAGTTGTTGTGAAAATTACTTTTCTGTGGAATTTTATCGAAACTCATTTCACCATTAAAATGTACAATAACAAGTCAAAAAGCAGTTTGGTTAAAATTCGGTGATTTATTCTTTTATACATTAAAGTGCTTTCAAACTGCAGGAAACGACGCAGCAGACTTTTCTGCGTGTGAGGTAGTTGTTTTCTTTTTAGTTGTTGTGAAAATTAATTATTAATGCAGATTTAACCCAAACTCAATTTACTGTAAAATCAAGTCAAAAATGACTATAAAATGGATCGGTTCAAAACTCGGTGATTTATTCTTTTATACATTAAAGTGCTCCTCCAACTGCTGGAAAAGACGCAGCAGACTCTTCTGCGTGTGAGGTAGTAGTTTTCTTTTAAGATCTGAGCCAGAATAGGACAGATCAGTGGTGGGGTGAATGGAAATAATTTTTAATTGATTTCAGTGTACAACATCATCTTCTACCTCATTTATTATTTTTAAATTTTTGTTTGACTTTTATTTAATCCCAAATATTGTTTCTTTGCTTATTTTAAGCACAAACAGAGATTAAATAAAGATCCAAGCCAGATTAGGACAGATCAGTGGTGGGGTGAATGGAAATAATTTTTAATTGATTTCAGTGTACAACGTCATCTTTACTCATTTTGATTTTTAAATTTTTGTTAAACTCTTTATTTAATCCCAAGTAATGTTTCTTTGCTCATTTCAAACACAAAACAGAGATTAAATAAAGATCCAAGCCAGATTAGGACAGATCAGTGGTGGGGTGAATGGAAAAAATTTTTAATTGATTTTTGTGTACAACGTCATCTTCATCCTCAAAATAATAGTTCAAAGTTTTGTTTGACTTATGTTTATCTTGAAATAATGTTTCTTTGCTCATTTCAAGCACAAAACAGAGATTAAATAAAATAAAGCCAGAATAGACAGATCAGTGGTGGGGTGAATGGAAATAATTTTTAATTGATTTCAGTGTACAACGTCATCTTCTACCTCATTTATTATTTTTAAATTTTTGTTTGACTCTTTATTTAATCCCCAAATAATGTTTCTTTGCTCATTTCAAGCACAAAACAGAGATTAAATAATGATCTGAGCCAGAATGGGACAGATCAGTGGTGGGGTGAATGGAAATAATTTTTAATTGATTTCAGTGTACAACATCATCTTCATCCTCATAATGTTATTTCAAAGTTTTGTTTGACTCTTTATTTAATCCCCAAAATTTGTTTCTTTGCTCATTTCAAGCACAAAACAGAGATTAAATATTGATCTGAGCCAGAATAGAACAGATCAGTGGTGGGGTGAGCGGAAATAATTTTTAAATGATTTCATTGTACAACATTAACATCCACTACAGGGGACTGTCAGCAGCTCACTGACCAGTGATCTGGTCCCTGACCTAGAGCATTGCACTTTCTCGGCTTCCAGTAGTGCTCTTATGTAGGCTCGTTGAGTGTAGGGTGGTGGGGGGTCGGGTAGGTACATAATCCCTGCTACATTCTTCTTCACCACTGAGACCATCATTGCCACCACCACTTAGTTTCGATCAAAATTCGGTAATTTATTTTTTTATACATTTAAATGCTTTTCCAACTGTTGGAACCGACGCAGCACACTCTTTTGCGTGTGATTCAGTTGTTTTTAGAAAAGTTGTTGTGAAAATAATTTATTTGTGCAATTTTAATCGAAACTCATTTTACTATTAAAATGTACAATAACAAGTCAAAAAGCAGTTTGGAATAAATTCAGTGATTTTTATTTTTATACAATTAAGTGCTTTCAAACTGTTAAAACCGACGCAGCAGATTCTTCTGCGTGTGAGGTAGTAACTTTCAGAAAAGTTGTTGTGAAAATTACTTTTCTGTGGAATTTTATCGTAACTCATTTTACTATTAAAATGTACCACGCCATACATATTTGACTCAAAAAATGTTACCATCGCCGAATTTAGTATCGTTGGAAAGGTAAAATTGAGTTGAGTACAATGGCTTAAGTCGCTTATTTTTCCTTGCCCCGGTGTTTCCGGTTCCGGTCAAAAGGAGTTTAATCGTACAAAAAATCATAAAAAATTTTTTTGAATAGTTTTTACTAAACTTAACTTGGTAAAATTAATTAAAAGGTGCTTCTATTTAATAAAAATAAGTTTGCTTAAATCTGATAACAATTACAAAAAAAGTTGTGATAACTGATTAAAAGTTTAACTAAGCTAATTTTAACAGTGCTTTTGAAGTGCTTTAAAAATGTTACCATCTAAGTTATACATCTAGTAAATAGTTTTTGCTTATGGAGAACTCAATTTTCACGGTTAAAAAATTTTAGCTGGACCGGAAGTAGAACTTTTTTTTGAAACTTTTTACTTCCGGTTTAGATTTTGTTGAAAACAAGGGTGTGAGTGTCGCTTCGCGCCACGCACTCTTTAGTTTTTCCAAATTTTTAAGCATTGACTGGTGTCATTTGGTTGATCGGCATTGACCGACGGCTCGGAACACAACTTGCAAACTCGTTGTGCCCCGAGCCGTCGGTGCCGATCAACCAAATGACACCAGCCTTCAACATTTGGGGTTTATTTGAATGGTTAGATAAATACTAATTATTGTTTTGTTGTTTTTAAACTAAACCGCCTCCTAATATCATGAAAAATGTAAACACAAAAAATCATATGGAATTTATATAGGAAATATCACAAAATTTTAACCGACTCTGATAATTACTTTTGTAAGTCAAATCAACCTAAACTTAAAACCAATTGATGGGTGGTAGTTAGCATTGCTTTTAAATAAAACAGTGTTTAGATATCATGAAGGATGTAATTTATAGAATCATAAATGTAAATGCAAAAAATCATAAGAAATTAATATAGAAATTTTTATAAAATCTGTAACTGATCAAAATAATTACTTGTGTTAGTCAAACTAACCCCAGTTCAATACCATTATATAAGCACTACTTTACATTGTTTTCAGGTAAAACTGAGTTTTAACTAAACCGCCTCCTAATATCATGAAAAATGTAAACACAAAAAATCATATGAATTTATATAGGAAATATCAAAATTTTAACCGACTCTGATAATTACTTTTGTAAGTCAAATCACCTAACTTAAAACCAATTGATGGGTCGTTTAGCATTGCTTTATCAATAAAACAGTGTTTAGATATCATGAAGGATGTATTTTAGATCATAAATGTAAATGCAAAATCATAAGAAATCTATATAGAATTTTTATAAAATCTGTAACTGTCAAAATATTACTTGTGTTAGTCAAACTAACCCCAGTTCATACATTATATAAGCACTACTTTACATTGTTTCAGGTAAAAACTGAGTTTTTAAATCTTGACGATGTAAATTATAGAATCATAAATGTAACACAAAAAATCAAGAATTAATATGAAATTTGAACTGGCCATAATAATTACTCTGAAAAGTTGAATCTGCTAAGTTCACGCCAGTAAATAGAGATCCGTTAGCTTAGTATTCATGCAAAAACCGCATCTGATAACTTGTCGGTTGTTTTTTAAGTCAAAACAAATCCTATAGAACTTATCGAAAGTTCGAATTTATGATCTTAAAAATGCACCGGTGTTCGAATTACCTCAAGTTTGGTACTATTTGAAAGACGCCATTTAGCTTGTTGTTGTGTGAAACGTTTTCAAAATCTTAAACGATGTAATTTATAGAAACAAAAAGTGCTTCAGAGAAATGGAAAACATCATTTTTTAGGGAAGTTAGATAATATATGCTAAAGCCCTCATTAAAAAATAACAATCAGTTTTTTGTTTTTTAAATTGGACAAGTACAATGCTAAACAAATTATTAAAAAGGAGTTTTCTGGATTTTTTTAGACTTTAAAATTTTGTTAAAGTGTTTTGAAGATATTTGTTGCAATACAAATTCGGCAATGGTAACATTTTTGAGTCAAATATGTATGGCGTGTACAAAACAAGTCAAAAAGCAGTTTGGTTAAAATTCGGTGATTTATTCTTTTATACATTAAAGTGCTTTCAAACTGCAGGAACCGACGCAGCAGACTCTTCTGCGTGTGAGGTAGTAGTTTTCAGAAAAGTTGTTGTGAAAATTACTTTTCTGTGGAATTTTATCGAAACTCATTTTACTGTAAAATCAAGTCAAAAATGACTATAAAATAGATCTGTTCGAAACTCGGTGATTTATTCTTTTATACATTAAAGTGCTTTCAAACTGCAGGAAACGACGCAGCAGACTCTTCTGCGTGTGAGGTAGTAGTTTTCAGAAAAGTTGTTGTGAAAATTACTTTTCTGTGGAATTTTAATCGAAACTCATTTCACCATTAAAATGTACAATAACAAGTCAAAAAGCAGTTTGGTTAAAATTCGGTGATTTATTCTTTTATACATTAAAGTGCTTTCAAACTGTTGGAACCGACGCAGCAGACTCTTCTGCGTGTGAGGTAGTAGTTTTCAGAAAAGTTGTTGTGAAAATTACTTTTCTGTGAATTTTATCGAAACTCATTTCACCATTAAAATGTACAATAACAAGTCAAAAAGCAGTTTGGTTAAAATTCGGTGATTTATTTTTTTATACATTAAAGTGCTTTCAAACTGCAGGAAACGACGCAGCAGACTCTTCTGCGTGTGAGGTAGTAGTTTTCAGAAAAGTTGTTGTGAAAAAATTCTATTTGTGCAATTTTAATCGAAACTCATTTCACCATTAAAATGTACAATAACAAGTCAAAAAGCAGTTTATTAAAATTCGGTGATTTATTCTTTTATACATTAAAGTGCTTTCAAACTGCAGGAAACGACGCAGCAGACTCTTCTGCGTGTGAGGTAGTAGTTTTCAGAAAAGTTGTTGTGAAAATTACTTTTCTGTGGAATTTTATCGAAACTCATTTCACCATTAAAATGTACAATAACAAGTCAAAAAGCAGTTTGGTTAAAATTCGGTGATTTATTCTTTTATACATTAAAGTGCTTTCAAACTGCAGGAAACGACGCAGCAGACTCTTCTGCGTGTGAGGTAGTAGTTTTTAGAAAAGTTGTTGTGAAAATAATCTATTTGTTCAATTTTAATCAAACTCATTTTACTATTAAAATGTACAATAACAAGTCAAAAAGCAGTTTGGTTAAAATTCGGTGATTTATTTTTTATACATTAAAGTGCTTTCAAACTGCAGGAAACGACGCAGCAGACTCTTCTGCGTGTGAGGTAGTAGTTTTCAGAAAAGTTGTTGTGAAAATTACTTTTCTGTGGAATTTTATCGAAACTCATTTCACCATTAAAATGTACAATAACAAGTCAAAAAGCAGTTTGGTTAAAATTCGGTGATTTATTCTTTTATACATTAAAGTGCTTTTAAACTGTTGGAAACCGACGCAGCAGACTCTTCTGCGTGTGAGGTAGTAGTTTTCTTTTAAGATCTGAGCCAGAATAGGACAGATCAGTGGTGGGGTGAGCGGAAATAATTTTTAATTGATTTCAGTGTACAGCGTCATCTTCAACCTCATTTATTATTTTTAAATTATTGTTTGACTCTTTATTTAATCCCCAAATATTGTTTCTTTGCTTATTTCAAGCACAAAACAGAGATTAAATAAAAATCCAAGCCAGATTAGGACAGATCAGTGGTGGGGTGAATGGAAAAAATTTTTAATTGATTTCAGTGTACAACGTCATCTTCTACCTCATTTATTATTTTTAAGATATTGTTTGACTCTTTATTTAATCCCCAAATAATGTTTCTTTGCTCATTTTAAGCACAAAACAAAGATTAAATAATGATCTGAGCCAGAATGGGACAGATCAGTGGTGGGGTGAATGGAAATAATTTTTAATTGATTTCAGTGTACAACATCATCTTCATCCTCATATTGTTATTTTAAAGTTTTGTTTGACTCTTTATTTAATCCCCAAAATTTGTTTCTTTGCTCATTTCAAGCACAAAACAGAGATTAAATATTGATCTGAGCCAGAATGGACAGATCAGTGGTGGGGTGAATGGAAATAATTTTTAATTGATTTCAGTGTACAACATCATCTTTACCTCATTATTATTTTTAAATTTTGTTTGACTCTTTATTTAATCCCCAAATAATGTTTCTTTGCTCATTTTAAGCACAAAACAGAGATTAAATAATGATCCGAGCCAGAATGGACAGATCAGTGGTGGGGTGAATGGAAATAATTTTTAATTGATTTCAGTGTACAACTCATCTTCACCTCATTTTATTTTAAATTTTGTTTGACTCTTTATTTAATCCCCAAATATTGTTTCTTTGCTCATTTCAAGCACAAAACAGAGATTAAATAAAATCCAGCCAGATAGGACAGATCAGTGTGGTGTGAATGGAAAAATTTTTAATTGATTTCAGTGTACAACGTCATCTTCTACCTCATTATTATTTTTAAATATTGTTTGACTCTTTATTTAATCCCCAAATTTGTTTCTTTGCTCATTTCAAGCACAAAACAGAGATTAAATAATGATCTGAGCCAGAATGGGACAGATCAGTGGTGGGGTGAATGGAAATAATTTTTAATTGATTTCAGTGTACAACATCATCTTCATCCTCATAATGTTATTTCAAAGTTTTGTTTGACTCTTTATTTAATCCCCAAAATTGTTTCTTTGCTCATTTCAAGCACAAAACAGAGATTAAATAATGATCTGAGCCAGAATGGGACAGATCAGTGGTGGGGTGAATGGAAATAATTTTTAATTGATTTCAGTGTACAACGTCATCTTCTACCTCATTTATTATTTTTAAATTTTTGTTTGACTCTTTATTTAATCTCCAAATAATGTTTCTTTGCTCATTTTAAGCACAAAACAGAGATTAAATAAAGATCCAAGCCAAAATGGGACAGATCAGTAGTGGGGTGAATAGAAATAATTTTTAATTGATTTCAGTGTACAACGTCATCTTCTACCTAATTTATTATTTTTAAATTTTTGTTTGACTCTTTATTTAATCCCCAAATAATGTTTCTTTGCTCATTTTAAGCACAAAACAGAGATTAAATATTGATCTGAGCCAGAATAGAACAGATCAGTGGTGGGGTGAGCGGAAATAATTTTTAAATGATTTCATTGTACAACATTAACATCCACTACAGGGGACTGTCAGCAGCTCACTGACCAGTGATCTGGTCCCTGACCTAGAGCATTGCACTTTCTCGGCTTCCAGTAAAGCTCTTATGTAGGCTCGTTGAGTGTAGGGTGGTGGGGGGTCGGGTAGGTACATAATCCCTGCTACATTCTTCTTCACCACTGAGACCATCATTGCCACCACCACTTAGTTTCGATCAAAATTCGGTGATTTATTCTTTTATACATTAAAGTGCTTTCAAACTGTTGGAACCGACGCAGCAGACTCTTCTGCGTGTGAGGTAGTAGTTTTCTCTTAAGATCTGAGCCAGAATAGGACAGATCAGTGGTGGGGTGAATGGAAAAAATTTTTAATTGATTTCAGTGTACAACGTCATCTTCTACCTCATTTATTATTTTTAAGATATTGTTTGACTCTTTATTTAATCCACAAATAATGTTTCTTTGCTCATTTTAAGCACAAAACAAGATTAAATAATGATCTGAGCCAGAATGGGACAGATCAGTGGTGGGGTAAATGGAAGTAATTTTTAAATGATTTCATTGTACAACATTAACATCCACTACAGGGGACTGTCAGCAGCTCACTGACCAGTGATCTGGTCCCTGACCTAGAGCATTGCACTTTCTCGGCTTCCAGTAAAGCTCTTATGTAGGCTCGTGAGTGTAGGTGGTGGGGGGTCGGGTAGGTACATAATCCCTGCTACATTCTTCTTCACCACTGAGACCATCATTGCCACCACCACTTAGTTTCGATCAAAATTCGGTAATTTATTCTTTTATACATTAAAGTGCTTTCAAACTGCTGGAACCGACGCAGCAGACTTTACTGCGTGTGATTCAGTTGTTTTTAGAAAAGTTGTTGTGAAAATTACTTTTCTGTGGAATTTTATCTAAACTCATTTTACCCTTAAAATCAAGTCAAAAATGACTATAAAATAGATGTGTTCGAAACTCGGTGATTTATTCTTTTATACATTAAAGTGCTTTCAAACTGCAGGAAACGACGCAGCAGACTCTTCTGCGTGTGATTCAGTTGTTTTTAGAAAAGTTGTTGTGAAAATTACTTTTCTGTTGAATTTCATCTAAACTCATTTTACCCTTAAAATCAAGTCAAAAATGACTATAAAATAGATCGGTTTGAAACTCGGTGATTTATTCTTTTATACATTATTGTGCTCCTCCAACTGCTGGAAAAACGCAACAAACCTATTCGCGTGTGAGGTATTTGTTTCCTTTTAAAATCTGAGCCAGAATAGGACAAATCAGTGGTGGGGTGAACGAAAATAGTTTTAACTTAATTTCAATGTACAACATCATCTTCATCATCATAATGTTATTTCAAGTTTTGTTTGACTTTTTATTCAATTCCCAAATAATGTTTCTTTGCTCATTTCAAGCACAAAACAGAGATTTAATAAAAATCTAAGCCAGAATAGGACAGATCAGTAGTAAGGTGAATGGAAAATTTTTAATTGATTTCAGTGTACAACATCATCTTCTACCTCATTTATTATTTTTAAATTATTGTTTGACTCTTTATTCAATCCCCAAATAATTTTTCTTTGCTCATTTCAAGCACAAAACAAAGATTAATTAATGATCTGAGCCAGAATAGAAAAGATCAGTGGTTGGGTGAGCGGAAATAATTTTTAATTGATTTCAGTGTACAACGTCATCTTCTACCTCATTTATTATTTTTCAATTATTGTTTGACTCTTTATTTAATCCCCAAATAATGTTTCTTTGCTCATTTCAAGCACAAAACAGAGATTAAATAATGATCTGAGCCAGAATGGGACAGATCAGTGGTGGGGTGAATGGAAATAATTTTTAATTGATTTCAGTGTACAACATCATCTTCATCCTCATAATGTTATTTCAAAGTTTTGTTTGACTCTTTATTTAATCCCCAAATAATGTTTCTTTGCTCATTTCAAGCACAAAACAGAGATTAAATAATGATCTGAGCCAGAATAGAACAGATCAGTGGTGGGGTGAGCGGAAATAATTTTTAAATGATTTCATTGTACAACATTAACATCCACTACAGGGGACTGTCAGCAGCTCACTGACCAGTGATCTGGTCCCTGACCTAGAGCATTGCACTTTCTTGGCTTCCAGTAGTGCTCTTATGTAGGCTCGTTGAGTGTAGGGTGGTGGGGGGTCGGGTAGGTACATAATCCCTGCTACATTCTTCTTCACCACTGAGACCATCATTGCCACCACCACTTAGTTTTGATCAAAATTCGGTGATTTTTATTTTTATACATTAAAGTGCTTTCAAACTGCAGGAAACGACGCAGCAGACTCTTCTGCGTGTGAGGTAGTAGTTTTCAGAAAAGTTGTTGTGAAAAATTTTATTTGTGCAATTTTAATCGAAACTCATTTCACCATTAAAATGTACAATAACAAGTCAAAAAGCAGTTTGGTTAAAATTCGGTGATTTATTCTTTTATACATTAAAGTGCTTTCAAACTGTTGGAACCGACGCAGCAGACTTTTTGCGTGTGAGGTAGTAGTTTTCAGAAAAGTTGTTGTGAAAATTACTTTTCTGTGGAATTTTATCGAAACTCATTTCACCATTAAAATGTACAATAACAAGTCAAAAAGCAGTTTGATTAAAATTCGGTGATTTTATTTTTTTACATTAAAGTGCTTTCAAACTGCAGGAAACGACGCAGCAGACTCTTCTGCGTGTGAGGTAGTAGTTTTCTTTTAAGATCTGAGCCAGAATAGGACAGATCAGTGGTGGGGTGAATGGAAATAATTTTTAATTGATTTCAGTGTACAACATCATCTTTTACCTCATTTATTATTTTTAAATTTTTGTTTGACTCTTTATTTAATCCCCAAATATTGTTTCTTTGCTCATTTCAAGCACAAAACAGAGATTAAATAAAAATACAAGCCAGAATAAGACAGATCAGTGGTGGGGTGAATGGAAATAATTTTTAATTGATTTCAGTGTACAACGTCATCTTCTACCTCATTTTGTATTTTTAAATTTTTGTTCAACTCTTTATTTAATCCCCAAAAAATGTTTCTTTGCTCATTTTAAGCACAAAACAGAGATTAAATAATGATCTGAGCCAGAATAAAACAAATCAGTGGTGGGGTGAATGGAAATAATTTTTAATTGATTTCAGTGTACAACGTCATCTTCTACCTCATTTATTATTTTTCAATTATTGTTTGACTCTTTATTTAATCCCCAAATGTTGTTTCTTTGCTCATTTCAAACACAAAACAAAGATTAAATAATGATCTGAGCCAGAATAGAACAGATCAGTGGTGGGGTGAGCGGAAATAATTTTTAAATGATTTCATTGTACAACATCATCTTCATCCTCATAATGTATTTCAAAGTTTTGTTTGACCTTTATTTAATCCCCAAAATTTGTTTCTTTTGCTCAATTCAAGCACAAAACAGAGATTAAATAATGATCTGAGCCAGAATGACAGATCAGTGGTGGGGTGAATGGAAATAATTTTAACTGGATTTCAATGTACAACCTTACTTCCACTACAATTATTATTTTGAAATTTTTGTTTGACTTTTTATTTAATCCCCAAATGTTGTTTCTTTGCTCATTTCAAACACAAAACAGAGATTAAATATTGATCTGAGCCAGAATAGAACCAGATCAGTGGTGGGGTGAACAGAAATAATTTTTAAATGATTTCATTGTACAACATTAACATCCACTACAGGGACTGTCAGCAGCTCATGACACAGTGATCTGGTCCCTGACCAGATCATTGCACTTTTTCGGCTTCCAGTAGTGCTCTTATTAGGCTCGTTGAGTGTAGGGTGGTGGAGGGTCGGTGGTACATAATCCCTGCTACTTCTTCTTCACCACAGACATCATTGCCACACCACTTAGTTTCGATCAAAATGGTAATTTATTCTTTTATACATTAAATGCTTCCAACTGTGGAACCGCGCAGCAGACTCTTCTGCTGGAGGTGATTTTCAGAAAGTGTTGTGAAAAAATTTTATTTGTGCAATTTAATAATCACTCATTTCACCATTAAAGTACAATACAATCAAAAGCAGTTTGGATCAAAATTCTGGTGATTTATTCTTTTATACATTAAAGTGCTTTCAAACTGTTGGAACCGACGCAGCAGACTCTTCTGCGTGTGAGGTAGTAGTTTTTAAAAAGTTGTTGTGAAAATTACTTTTTCTGTGGAATTTTATCGAAACTCATTTTACTGTAAAATCAAGTCAAAAATGACTATAAAATAGATCTGTTCGAAACTCGGTGATTTATTCTTTTATACATTAAAGTGCTTTCAAACTGCAGGAAACGACGCAGCAGACTCTTCTGCGTGTGAGGTAGTAGTTTTCAGAAAAGTTGTTGTGAAAATTACTTTTCTGTGGAATTTTATCGAAACTCATTTACTATTAAATTACAATAACAAGTCAAAAGCAGTTTGATTAAAATTCGGTGATTTATTCTTTTATACATTAAAGTGCTTTCAAACTGTTGGAACCGACGCAGCAGACTCTTCTGCGTGTGAGGTAGTAGTTTTCAGAAAAGTTGTTGTGAAAATTACTTTTCTGTGGAATTTTATCGAAACTCATTTCACCATTAAAATGTACAATAACAAGTCAAAAAGCAGTTTGATTAAAATTCGGTGATTTATTCTTTTATACATTAAAGTGCTTTCAAACTGCAGAAACGACGCAGCAGACTCTTCTGCGTGTGAGGTAGTAGTTTTCAGAAAAGTTGTTGTGAAAAATTTTTTTGTGGCAATTTTATCGAAACTCATTTCACCATTAAAATGTACAATAACAAGTCAAAAAGCAGTTTGGTTAAAATTCGGTGATTTATTTTTAACATTAAAGTGCTTTCAAACTGCTGGAACGACGCAGCAACTTTTTGCGTGTGAGTAGTAGTTTTCGAAAAGTTGTTGTGAAAAATTTTTTGTGGAATTTTATTGAAACTCATTTACCATTAAAATGACAATAACAAGTCAAAAAGCAGTTTGGTTAAAATTCGGTGATTTATTTTTTAAACATTTAAATGCTTTTCCAACTGCTGGAACCGACGCAGCACACTTTTTTGCGTGTGATTCAGTTGTTTTTAGAAAAGTTGTTGTGAAAAAAATTTTTTTGTGCAATTTTAATTGAAACTCATTTCACCATTAAAATGTACAATAACAAGTCAAAAAGCAGTTTGGTTAAAATTCGGTGATTTATTTTTTATACATTAAAATGCTTTCAACTGTGGAACGACGCAGCAGACTCTTTGCGTGTGAGGTAGTAGTTTTCAGAAAGTTGTTGTGAAAATTTTTTGTGCAATTTTAATCGAAACTCATTTCCCATTAAAATGTACAAACAAGTCAAAAACAGTTTGGTTAAAATTCGGTGATTTATTCTTTTATACATTAAAGTGCTTTTCAAACTGCAGAAACGACGCAGCAGACTCTTCTGCGTGTGAGGTAGTAGTTTTCAGAAAAGTTGTTGTGAAAATTACTTTTCTGTGGAATTTTAATCGAAACTCATTTCACCATTAAAATGTACAATAATCAGTCAAAAAGCAGTTTAATTAAAACTTGGTGATTTATTCTTTTATACATTAAAGTGTTTTCAAACTGTTGGAACGGACGCAGCAGACCATTCTGCGTGTGGGGTAGTTGTTTTCTTTTTAGTTGTTGTGAAAATTAATTATTTATGCAATTTTAACCCAAACTCAATTTACTGTAAAATCAAGTCAAAAATGACTATAAAATGGATCGGTTCAAAACTCGGTGATTTATTCTTTTATACATTAAAGTGCTTCTCCAACTGCTGAAAAAGACGCAGCAGACCCTTCTGCGTGTGAGGTAGTAGTTTTCTTTTAAGATCTGAGCCAGAATAGGACAGATCAGTGGTGGGGTGAATGGAAATAATTTTTAATTGATTTCAGTGTACAACATAATCTTCTACCTCATTTATTATTTTTAAATTTTTGTTTGACTCTTTATTTAATCCCCAAATATTGTTTCTTTGCTTATTTTGAGCACAAAACAAAGATTAAATAAAGATCCAAGCCAGATTAGGACAGATCAGTGGTGGGGTAAATGGAAAAAATTTTTAATTGATTTTAGTGTACAACGTCATCTTCATCCTTAAAATAATATTTCAAAGTTTTGTTTGACTTGTTGTTTTATCTTGAAATAATGTTTCTTTGCTCATTTCAAGCACAAAACAGAGATTAAATAAAAATACAAGCCAGAATAAGACAGATCAGTGGTGGGTTGAGCAGAAATAATTTTAACTTAATTTCAATGTACAACATCATCTTCATCATCATAATGTTATTTCAAAGTTTTGTTTGACTTTTATTTAATCCCCAAATAATGTTTCTTTGCTCATTTTAAACACAAAACAGAGATTAAATTTGATCTGAGCCAGAATAGAACAGATCAGTGTGGGGTGACGAAATAATTTTTAAATGATTTCATTGTACAACATTAACATCCACTACAGGGGACTGTCAGCAGCTCACTGACCAGTGATCTGGTCCCTGACCTAGAGCATTGCACTTTCTCGGCTTTCAGTAGTGCTCTTATGTAGGCTCGTTGAGTGTAGGGTGGTGGGGTCGGGTAGGTACATAATCCTGCTAATTTCTTCTTCACCACTGAAGACCATCATTGCCACCACCACTTAGTTTCGATCAAAATTCGGTAATTTATTTTTTATACATTTAAATGCTTTTCCAACTGTTGGAACCGACGCAGCACACTCTTTTGCGTGTGATTCAGTTGTTTTTAGAAAAGTTGTTGTGAAAATAATTATTTGTGCAATTTTAATCGAAACTCATTTTACTATTAAAATGTACAATAACAAGTCAAAAAGCAGTTTGGTTAAAATTCGGTGATTTATTCTTTTATACATTAAAGTGCTTTCAAACTGTTGGAAACGACGCAGCAGACTCTTCTGCGTGTGAGGTAGTAGTTTTCAGAAAAGTTGTTGTGAAAATTACTTTTCTGTGGAATTTTATCGAAACTCATTTTACTATTAAAATGTACAATAACAAGTCAAAAAGCAGTTTGGTTAAAATTCGGTGATTTATTTTTTATACATTAAAGTGCTTTCAAACTGTTGGAACCGACGCAGCAGACTCTTCTGCGTGTGAGGTAGTAGTTTTCAGAAAAGTTGTTGTGAAAATTACTTTTCTGTGGAATTTTATCGAAACTCATTTCACCATTAAAATGTACAATAACAAGTCAAAAAGCAGTTTGGTTAAAATTCGGTGATTTATTTTTTATACATTAAAGTGCTTTCAAACTGTTGGAACCGACGCAGCAGACTCTTCTGCGTGTGAGGTAGTAGTTTTCAGAAAAGTTGTTGTGAAAATTACTTTTCTGTGGAATTTTATCGAAACTCATTTTACTGTAAAATTGAGTCAAAAATGACTATAAAATAGATGTGTTCGAAACTCGGTAGTTTATTTTTTATACATTAAAGTGCTTAACCAACTGTTGGAAAAGACGCAGCAGACCTTTCTGCGTGTGATTCAGTTGTTTTTAGAAAAGTTGTTGTCAAAATTACTTTTCTGTTGAATTTCATCTAAACTCATTTTACCCTTAAAATCAAGTCAAAAATGACTATAAAATAGATGAGTTCGAAACTCCATAATTTATTCTTTTATACATTAAAGTGTTCTTCCAACTGCTGGAAAAGACGCAGCAGACCTTTCTGCGTGTAAGGTAGTTGTTCACATTTTAATTGTTCTGAAAATTACTTTTCTGTTGAATTTCATCCAAACTCATTTTACCCTTAAAATCAAGTCAAAAATGACTATAAAATAGATCGGTTCAAAACTCGGTGATTTATTCTTTTATACATTAAAGTGCTCTTCCAACTGCTGGAAAAGACGCAGCAGACCTTTCTGCGTGTAAGGTAGTTGTTCACATTTTAATTGTTCTGAAAATTACTTTTCTGTTGAATTTCATCCAAACTCATTTTACCCTTAAAATCAAGTCAAAATCGACTATAAAATAGATGTGTTCGAAACTCGGTGATTTATTCTTTTATACATTAAAGTGCTCTTCCAACTGCTGGAAAAGACGCAGCAGACTCTTCTGCGTGTGAGGTAGTAGTTTTCTTTTAAGATCTGAGCCAGAATAGGACAGATCAGTGGTGGGGTGAATGGAAATAATTTTTAATTGATTTCAATGTACAACATCATCTTCTACCTCATTTATTATTTTTAAATTTTTGTTTGACTCTTTATTTAATCCCCAAATATTGTTTCTTTGCTCATTTTAAGCACAAAACAGAGATTAAATAAAGATCCAAGCCAAAATGGGACAAATCAGTGGTGGGGTGAATGGAAATAATTTTTAATTGATTTCAGTGTACAACGTCATCTTCTACCTCATTTTGTATTTTTAAATTTTTGTTTAACTCTTTATTTAATCCCCAAATAATGTTTCTTTGCTCATTTCAAGCACAAAACAGAGATTAAATAAAGATCCAAGCCAGATTAGGACAGATCAGTGGTGGGGTGAATGGAAAAATTTTTTAATTGATTTTAGTGTACAACGTCATCTTCATCCTCAAAATGTTTTCAAACTGTTGGAATCGACGCAACAGACTCTTCTGCGTGTGAGGTAGTAGTTTTCAGAAAAGTTGTTGTGAAAATTACTTTTCTGTGGAATTTTATCGAAACTCATTTTACTGTAAAATCAAGTCAAAAATGACTATAAAATAGATCTGTTCGAAACTCGGTGAATTATTCTTTTATACATTAAAGTGCTTTTAAACTGTTGGAACCGACGCAGCAGACTCTTCTGCGTGTGAGGTAGTAGTTTTCAGAAAAGTTGTTGTGAAAATTACTTTTCTGTGGAATTTTATCGAAACTCATTTTACTATTAAAATGTACAATAACAAGTCAAAAAGCAGTTTGGTTAAAATTCGGTGATTTATTCTTTTATACATTAAAGTGCTTTCAAACTGTTGGAAACGACGCAGCAGACTCTTCTGCGTGTGAGGTAGTAGTTTTTAGAAAAGTTGTTGTGAAAATTACTTTTCTGTGGAATTTTATCGAAACTCATTTTACTGTAAAATCAAGTCAAAAATGACTATAAAATAGATCTGTTCGAAACTCGGTGATTTATTCTTTTATACATTAAAGTGCTTTCAAACTGTTGGAACCGACGCAGCAGACTCTTCTGCGTGTGAGGTAGTAGTTTTCAGAAAAGTTGTTGTGAAAATTACTTTTCTGTGGAATTTTATCGAAACTCATTTCACCATTAAAATGTACAATAACAAGTCAAAAAGCAGTTTGGTTAAAATTCGGTGATTTTTTTTTATACATTAAAGTGCTTTCAAACTGCAGGAAACGACGCAGCAGACTCTTCTGCGTGTGAGGTAGTAGTTTTCAGAAAAGTTGTTGTGAAAATTACTTTTCTGTGGAATTTTATCGAAACTCATTTCACATTAAAATGTACAATAACAAGCAAAAATAGTTGGTTAAAATTCGGTGATTATTCTTTTATACATTAAAGTGCTTTTAAACTTTGGAACGACGCAGCAGACTCTTTGCGTGTGAGGTAGTAGTTTTCAGAAAAGTTGTTGTGAAAATTACTTTTCTGTGGAATTTTATCGAAACTCATTTCACCATTAAAATGTACAATAACAAGTCAAAAAGCAGTTTGGTTAAAATTCGGTGATTTATTCTTTTATACATTAAAGTGCTTTCAAACTGCAGGAAACGACGCAGCAGACTCTTCTGCGTGTGAGGTAGTAGTTTTTAAAAAAGTTGTTGTGAAAATTACTTTTCTGTGGAATTTTATCGAAACTCATTTACTGTAAAATCAAGTCAAAAATGACTATAAAATAGATCGGTTCAAACTCGGTGATTTATTCTTTTATACATTAAAGTGCTTTCAAACTGCAGGAAACGACGCAGCAGACTCTTCTGCGTGTGAGGTAGTAGTTTTTAAAAAAGTTGTTGTGAAAATTACTTTTCTGTGGAATTTTATCGAAACTCATTTTACTATTAAAATGTACAATAACAAGTCAAAAAGCAGTTTGGTTAAAATTCGGTGATTTATTCTT
Source organism: Tyrophagus putrescentiae (assembly GCA_024499935.1). Taxonomy (NCBI): domain Eukaryota; kingdom Metazoa; phylum Arthropoda; class Arachnida; order Sarcoptiformes; family Acaridae; genus Tyrophagus; species Tyrophagus putrescentiae. The sequence goes on from JAMZRA010000005.1 coordinate 15,453,350, forward strand.
TTATACATTAAAGTGCTTTCAAACTGCTGAAACGACGCAGCAGACTCTTCTGCGTGTGAGGTAGTAGTTTTCAGAAAAGTTGTTGTGAAAATTACTTTTGTGGAATTTTATCGAAACTCATTTACATTAAAATGTACAATAACAGTCAAAAACAGTTTGTTAAAATTCGGTGATTTATTCTTTTATACATTAAAATGCTTTCAAACTGTTGGAAACGACGCACAGACTCTTTTGCGTGTGAGGTAGTAGTTTTTAAAAAGTTGTTGTGAAAATTACTTTTCTGTGGAATTTTATCGAAACTCATTTTACTATTAAAATGTACAATAACAAGTCAAAAAGCAGTTTGGTTAAAATTCGGTGATTTATTCTTTTATACATTAAAGTGCTTTCAAACTGCAGGAAACGACGCAGCAGACTCTTCTGCGTGTGAGGTAGTAGTTTTCAGAAAAGTTGTTGTGAAAATTATTTTCTGTGGAATTTTATCGAAACTCATTTTACATTAAATGTACAATAACAAGTCAAAAAGCAGTTTGGTTAAAATTCGGTGATTTATTTTTTATACATTAAAGTGCTTTCAAACTGTGGAAACGACGCAGCAGACTCTTCTGCGTGTGAGGTAGTAGTTTTCAGAAAAGTTGTTGTGAAAATATTTTTTGTGCAATTTTAATCGAAACTCATTTACCATTAAAATGTACAATAACAAGTCAAAAAGCAGTTTGGTTAAAATTCGGTGATTTATTCTTTTATACATTAAAGTGCTTTCAAACTGTTGAAACGACGCAGCAGACTCTTCTGCGTGTGAGTAGTAGTTTTTAGAAAAGTTGTTGTGAAAATTACTTTTCTGTGGAATTTTATCGAAACTCATTTCACCATTAAAATGTACAATAACAAGTCAAAAAGCAGTTTGATTAAAATTCGGTGATTTATTCTTTTATACATTAAAGTGCTTTCAAACTGCAGGAAACGACGCAGCAGACTCTTCTGCGTGTGAGGTAGTAGTTTTCAGAAAAGTTGTTGTGAAAATTACTTTTCTGTGGAATTTTATCGAAACTCATTTTACTATTAAAATGTACAATAACAAGTCAAAAAGCAGTTTGGTTAAATTCGGTGATTTATTTTTTATACATTAAAGTGCTTTCAAACTGGGAAAACGACGCAGCAGACCTTCTGCTTTGAGTAGTGTTTTCAGAAAAGTTGTTGTGAAAATTACTTTTCTGTGGAATTTTATCGAAACTCATTTTACTTAAAATCAGTCAAAAATGACTATAAAAAGATTGTTGAAACTCGTGATTTATTTTTATACATTAAAGTGCTTTCAAACTGCAGGAAACGACGCAGCAGACTCTTTCTGCGTGTGAGGTAGTAGTTTTCAGAAAAGTTGTTGTGAAAATTATTTTTGTGAATTTTATCGAAACTCATTTACCATTAAAATGTACAATAACAAGTCAAAAAGCAGTTTGGTTAAATTCGGTGATTTATTCTTTTATACATTAAAGTGTTTTTAAACTGCGGAACCAACGCAACAGACCATTCTGCGTGTGGGTAGTTGTTTTCTTTTAGTTGTTGTAAAAATTAATTATTTATTGCAATTTTAACCAAAACTCATTTACTGCTAAAATCAAGTCAAAAATCACTATAAAATGGATCGGTTCAAAACTCGGTGATTTATTCTTTTATACATTAAAGTGCTCCTCAACTGCTGGAAAAGACGCAGCAGACCTTCTGCGTGTGAGGTAGTAGTTTTCTTTTAAGATCTGAGCCAGAATAGGACAGATCAGTGGTGGGGTGAATGGAAATAATTTTTAATTGATTTCAGTGTACAACATCATCTTCATCCTCAAATATATTTCAAAGTTTTGTTTGACTCTTTATTTAATCCCCAAAATTGTTTTTTGCTCATTTCAAGCACAAAACAGAGATAATTATAGATCAGCCAGAATAGGACAGATCAGTGGTGGGGTGAATGGAAATAATTTTTAATTGATTTTAGTGTACAACGTCATCTTCATCTCAAAATGATATTTAAAGTTTGTTTGACTTTGTTTTATCTTGAAATTGTTCTCTTGCTCATTTCAAGCACAAAACAGAGAATTATAAAATACAGCCAGAATAGACAGATCAGTGGTGGGGTGAGCGGAAATAATTTTTAATTAATTTCATGTACAACATCATCTTTATCATCATAATGTATTTAAAGTTTGTTGACTTTTATTTAATCCCCAAAATTGTTCTTTGCTCATTTCAAGCACAAAACAGAGATTAAATATTGATCTGAGCCAGAATAGAACAGATCAGTGGTGGGGTGAGCGGAAATAATTTTTAAATGATTTCATTGTACAACATTAACATCCACTCACATGGGACTTCAGCAGCTCACTGACCATGATTGGTTCTGACCTAGAGATTGCACTTTCTCCTTCCAGTAGTGCTTTAATGTAGGCCGTGAGTTAGGGTGGTGGGGGTTTCGAGGTAGGTACATAATCTCTGCTAAATTCTTTCCCTTCACCATGAGACCATCATGCCACCACCACTTAGTTCGATCAAAATTCGGTAATTTATTCTTTTATACATTAAGTGCTCCTCCAACTGCTGGAAAAGACGCAGCAGACCCTTCTGCGTGTGAGGTAGTAGTTTTCTTTTAACATCTGAGCCAGAATAGGACAGATCAGTGGTGGGGTGAATGGAAATAATTTTTAATTGATTTCAGTGTACAACATCATCTTCATCCTCAAAATGATATTTCAAAGTTTTGTTTGACTTATTGTTTAATCCCTAAATAATGTTTTTTTGCTCATTTTAAGCACAAAACAAAGATTAAATAATGATCTGAGCCAGAATAAAACAAATCAGTGGTGGGGTGAATGGAAATAATTTTTAATTGATTTCAGTGTACAACGTCATCTTCTACCTCATTTATTATTTTTCAATTATTGTTTGACTCTTTATTTAATCCCCAAATGTTGTTTCTTTGCTCATTTCAAACACAAAACAAAGATTAAATAATGATCTGAGCCAGAATAGAACAGATCAGTGGTGGGGTGAGCGGAAATAATTTTTAAATGATTTCATTGTACAACATCATCTTCATCCTCATAATGTTATTTCAAAGTTTTGTTTGACACTTTATTTAATCCCCAAAATTTGTTTCATTGCTCAATTCAAGCACAAAACAGAGATTAAATAATGATCTGAGCCAGAATGGGACAGATCAGTGGTGGGGTGAATGGAAATAATTTTAACTGGATTTCAATGTACAACCTTAACTTCCACTACAATTATTATTTTGAAATTTTTGTTTGACTTTTTATTTAATCCCCAAATAATGTTTCTTTGCTCATTTCAAACACAAAACAGAGATTAAATATTGATCTGAGCCAGAATAGAACAGATCAGTGGTGGGGTGAACAGAAATAATTTTTAAATGATTTCATTGTACAACATTAACATCCACTACAGGGGACTGTCAGCAGCTCACTGACCAGTGATCTGGTCCCTGACCTAGAGCATTGCACTTTCTCGGCTTTCAGTAGTGCTCTTATGTAGGCTCGTTGAGTGTAGGGTGGTGGGGGGTCGGGTAGGTACATAATCCCTGCTACATTCTTCTTCACCACTGAGACCATCATTGCCACCACCACTTAGTTTCGATCAAAATTCGGTAATTTATTTTTTTATACATTTAAATGCTTTTCCAACTGTTGGAACCGACGCAGCAGACTCTTTTGCATGTGAGGTAGTAACTTTCAGAAAAGTTGTTGTGAAAATTACTTTTCTGTGGAATTTTAATCGAAACTCATTTCACCATTAAAATGTACAATAACAAGTCAAAAAGCAGTTTGATTAAAATTCGGTGATTTATTTTTTTATACATTAAAGTGCTTTCAAACTGTTGGAACCGACGCAGCAGACTCTTCTGCGTGTGAGGTAGTAGTTTTCAGAAAAGTTGTTGTGAAAAATACTTTTCTGTGGAATTTTATCGAAACTCATTTTACTGTAAAATCAAGTCAAAAATGACTATAAAATAGATCTGTTCGGAACTCGGTGATTTATTCTTTTATACATTAAAGTGCTTTCAAACTGCAGGAAACGACGCAGCAGACTCTTCTGCGTGTGAGGTAGTAGTTTTCTTTTAAGATCTGAGCCAGAATAGGACAGATCAGTGGTGGGGTGAATGGAAATAATTTTTAATTGATTTCAGTGTACAACGTCATCTTCTACCTCATTTATTATTTTTAAATTTTTGTTTGACTCTTTATTTAATCCCCAAACATTGTTTTTTTGCTCATTTCAAACACAAAACAAAGATTAAATAATGATCTGAGCCAGAATAGAACAGATCAGTGGTGGGGTGAGCGGAAATAATTTTTAAATGATTTCATTGTACAACATTAACATCCACTACATGGGACTGTCAGCAGCTCACTGACCAGTGATCTGGTCCCTGACCTAGAGCATTGCACTTTCTCGGCTTCCGTAGTGCTCTATGTAGGCTCTTGAGTGTAGGGTGGTGTGGGGTCGGGTATGTACATAATCTGCTACATTTTCTGACCACTGAGACCATCATGCCGCCACCATTTAGTTTTGATCAAAATTCGGTAATTTATTTTTGTATACATTAAATGCTTTTCCCATGTTGGACCGACGCACACCTCTTTTGCGTGTGTTCAGTTGTTTTAGAAAAGTTTTGAAATATTTTGGACTCTTTATTAATCCCCAACATTGTTTTTTGTCATTAAATACAAAACAAGTCAAAAAGCAGTTTGGTTAAAATTCAGTGATTTATTGTTTATACATTAAAGTGCTTTCAAAACTGCTATGGAACACGCAGCAGACTCTTCTGCTGTGAGGTAGTAGCTTTCAGAAAAGTTGTTGTGAAAATTATTTATTTGTGCGAATCTTATCATAATCATTCACCATTAAAATCGTACCATAACAAGTCAACAAGCCAGTTTGGTTTTCAAAATTCGGTGAATTTTATTTTTTATACATCTAAATTTGAGGACTGTCAGGGTAAGTGGGAGTGTCAAGGTGTAGCTGGGTCCTACTGTTTCTAAACTGTGACTCAGCTGTTTGTAGGCTGGAGACGAGCACATAGTGAGGTCTATTAACTCTAAATAGGAAAAACCACTGTGTGAGTGAAAAGTTAATGGGAGCAAAACGTGATTGTATTTAGTGCTTATTAAAAGGGAAACAGACGGAAAGAAGGGAAATTTGTAGCTGGGAGAGATTTCAACCGGGGAGCAGGGGAAAGGGTGAACAGTCAGCCGGATAGGGCCAAGAGCCAAAGGGCTGAAAGGGATTTGCTGTTGAAACGATTAAAGTTTCGAAGGGAAAAATCGGCTCGAATCAAAGCTATGGGGAAGCTAGTGAGTTGGTGGCCACAAAGTGTTGTGAGAAAGTTGTGGATCACCTTTTATACAAATTTGGGGTGGACGTGTTGTAAGGGAAGTTACAGAGTTTTTTGGAAGCGTTGTGGAGGAAAGGATAAGTCCAAAGTCATAAACGACGTGTTGGAAAAAGTTATCAAGATTGAAAGTGTTTTTAGAACGAAACAACAAAAGAATGAACTGAGAAGTAACGGGGACAAAAGACATTGTCAAGAGTGTTATGGGGAATAAACTGTTCTGAGGGCATCGTTGAAGGCTGTTATTAATTAGTAAATCCTGAAGAATTGTGAATGAAATGACTTGTGTGAGTGTGTCAGGTGTCAATAATTGATAGGAATATTATTAAATTACAAAATGTGAATATTGATATTAAAATGTAAATAAGTTGGAAAATGTTTATAGTCTGAAATGCCGTGATAGTGCAGAACCGTTAAAAAGTCACAATTTGTTCAAGTAAGAGTTTGTACGTTAGAATAAGATAGCATTTAAGATGATGAGGCAAAAAGGTAAAGGGAATAAGGTTTTGATAGTTAGTATGAGATTGTTTGTGTGTGGTATGTGTAGTGGAAAAATAGTGTGTCAATTGGAAGAAGTGAAGGAAAGGATAGAAATAAGATGAGGGGAAAAAGGGGAACGGGGAACTGTCACAGTGCCTTAGCAGCCTTTGCTACTGTGCTAGCAAGTTAAGCGAGCGCATGCAGTCTGATACCACTACACTGGAGCTGTGTGAAGTTAAAGGTAAACAAGATACACTAGTGAATATGCTGAGTAGACTAAAACTAAGATTAAAGATAAAAGGCTCAAAACCGATGTCTAATATTACATCTCCCCTCTAAAAAGAGGAATTACTCTGTTGAGTGATTCATCTCAATAATCAGAGTAATCGGTTTTGATGACAAATGTAACAGTATTGATTACAATGTCGACTGTGGAAAATAACTAGAAAAACTAAAAAAAGGAAATGTGAAAAATGAAATATTTGAAAGCAAACAAATCCGCTGGTGAAATGAAAACAATCCTTGTTTGTCTAAGGAATGTGGTTAATGGTTATCTTTTGTCATGACATCATGATGTTGGTGATGGAAAAATACTTGATCTAGTCAGTATAAATTGATCAGCCCTGGTAGTTTTGTTTTCATTATCAATCTTTAACTTGAAACAAAAACATGAAGTTAATGATCGTTCTCGTGATCGTACTGGTGATGGTGGGCACTTTGGAGCTAACTGCTGGTAAGCATTGGGTCAACTGATACTGACTGATCTATCGACTATCTTTTCTCAGGTGGTAATGTGGAGTTCTTCAACGAATTCCGCAAGTTGAGTGCTAAACTCAAGAAAGGCATTGTTGCCGATGATGTGCCGATAATAAAGGACAAATTGGCAGAACTGGAAGAAATGCCTTTGTCTGATGAAGAGCGCAAGTTCCTGGGCATCTTGCGCCAAGAGTTGGATGAAGCGGTTGCAGGCCTACCGCAGGAGAAGAAAGAATGTTCACTCTCCTGGTTTTGGCCAGTACTTGATTGCCCATGAGATGTCATTTTGTTTTGACTGCAGAGCATGATTTATACTTTCAATAAACAATATTGGTGAAGTAATTTGATAACTAATGATAAACTAGTATCTAAAGAGTGATATTGGATGATGGTTGAGTGATAAACAAGTGGCAAAAATAGGATGACGAATGTGAATTGAAGTAAACGAGAGATAGAAAAGTAGAGAGTGGCTAATGATCTTTTTGGTAGCCCAAATTCCATTGCTAAACAGTATAAAAGGGTGAAGCGCTAATTGATAGAGCATCTTCACTTCGCTATCCTACTTTCTCTCTTCAACATGACCGGACTTAATCTGTGCCTTGTTCTCCTTGTTGGTGTCCTGTGCTTCAGCACCTTTGCTTTCGGTGAGTCGGGGAATTGTGTACTAGTAGCTGATCTTAATTATACATTCCCTCGACTTGTAGATGATACCTCCATGGAGGCTTTGTATGCCAACGTCTCCCTCTCTCTCCGTGGGAACGTGACACCTGAGTCGTTCGGACTACTGATCGAGAAGTACAACTACCTCTCGGCCATGAATCTGTCGGCCCATGATCGCCGGGCGGTCAGTGTCTTGCACTCAGAGCTGGAGGCAGAGTACTTCCGTCTCTTTCCGAATGCTACCCACACGCTGAAGGTCACAGATGTAGCCTCTGACCACAACAAGAGTCAGGTACCGTTTAGTAAAACTCTCTCTCGAATTGCCACTAATTCTCGTTCTCTCTCAGACTTCTAATGACGTGGTGCCATCGGCTGGTGAGGTGAAGTCGTACTACCGCGAAGGGGCGCTGTTGGCACTGCTGGCGCTCAATATCTTCACCTTGGCTCTCCTAGCAGTGGCAGCTGTTCAGATCAAAGCTCTTCACCTCAGCAATTGGCGAATTAAACTCAACCTGACCCAAATCTATGGCAAACTCGACGACCTCAGCCATGATGTGATGTCGCTTCGCCGCAGCCGTCTCACCCTCCCTATTAGCAAGCCAGCTGCACCTGCCCCTAAGGTGGTGTCAAACTCTGTGCCTTTGCTGAAGGATGAGAGTGCGAGCGAGACCGAGCTCTGAATGAGCCTATTAATTTTATTTTCTTTGTTTTGCGATTTTTTTTTTCTTTTTAACTTTTATTCTGTGGCCATTCCCTTTCTTTTTAGAAATAAACATGTTTATTGATAATCAAAATGAAGGAAGGGGAAGAAGGCAAGAGTATTGAGTGATAGCTACCAAACAAGAAGGAGCTGATTAGTAAACGAAGAACTAAACTAAACTAAACTAAAATAGTGTGTTAGTAAATAAACTGTGGGGGTAATAACTGCTGTTGGGTAAATCGATCAATTCTGTGGGGAAGCCGATCGAGTGCTTCTGTTGAGTGTGTTGTATCGGAGACCTAGAGTAGGAGGTCGGCCTCGTCCTCGGCCTCGTCCTCGACCTCGTCCTCGACCTCGGCCTCGTCCACGTCTGGGTGCCCATTCCTGATCTGACTCATCAGAGGGATCCTGAGAGAAAGTGGGTGGTTCTTCCTCAAAATCCGGATCTGGCTGCTGTGCAAGAGTGACATAATCGGGAGAGGGGATAGGTGTTGAATTGGCAATATCTGACTGATTAACTGGATCGACAATGGCTGCAGGAGCAGAGAAGGCAGAATTCTCACTGGGTATAACTGGTGCACTAGTCTGCTGGTAATGGTCATTTCGTTGAGCAGTAATGACCGGAAGAGATTGTCCGTCACATTTTAAAGTGAAAGTGTACATAGGATTACTGTCCTTATACTTCTGGAAAACCTCTTTTGCCTTCTCTTGATGTCTCAAGAGCTGCACGTAACCGGATTCCTGGATCCAGTCACCAATGTGAATGCACTTAGAGATGGTATTGTGGTTTCGTATTCTCAAATAACCGTTCAAACAGTCTGTTCTACAAGCACACCAGGGCACGTTGGTCACGGCCCTTAGTCTGTCTCCTAGACCTTGGAAGAGTGCCCCACACTCGACTACCTGACTAATAATTTCGTGACTACCCCTAGCACATTGTCGGCGAGGGTACTCATAACTAACGAGAAAGCGGCAGTTAGTGTGGCAAATTGGGCACACTGAGCCGTAAGAGTCGATGAACTGATTGGTGCATCTGATGCACATTTTTGCTGTGTGTACTAATGTGGTTGTGGGAACAATAAAGAGAAAAAAAAATAATAGGAAAAGAGGCTCGGGGGACAGAATAATTGGAGAAGATTAAACGGTTGTCCACCGATGACCTGGAAAAACAAACAAAAACATTGGCTAATTAGAATTTTGCCCTAAACTTTTAATATCCCTAATCATGTTAGTATTAGTCATCATGTTAGCTGGGTGAGTAATTAAATAATGGGGGGAATTTTAGTAATTTTAGTAATTCAAGGAAATAATGTCAAATTTTCTGAAGAGCCAATCCTTCAGTCTTTTTGCCCAGCCTAACAACGAATGACTAACTTCCTGAAATGACTAAGTCATGGGAATGTTGTCAGCAGCAGTAGAAGCTGCTGTTCTCCCCATGTGACGAATGTAAGTAGTGGTGCCATCTAATAAATCACGGTAGATGCGCATTCTACTTCTAAAGCTTTGCCTGCGGCAACAGAAAAATATGGAAATAAGCACTAGGCCTATCAACAAAATACCGGAAAAGGAGCCGTAAGTGGCAGGGTGTGTGAAAAAATCACGCCAAGTGATCATATTGTTTAGAACTTTCTCTTTCTCAATGATCTCACCTAAATCACTGAAAACCTTATTGATTTCTTCATGTGGCAAGAACGAACGACTTGTCATTAAACTGTTGATGTTGCTATCAACTGGCTGGAGTGTGGAGTTAAAGATTACTGAACTACTATCGTGTTTCACGCTGTCAACAAAATAAGAATACTCTCTACTAAAACGATACACGGCATTCTCACAATCAATCGGATCGAGGTCTCCGACCTTGAGTGTGTGAAAGTAGCAGTAGACATACGTAAAGTGTTCATCTACACTCATTTGCACAAACTGGTGTTTCTTTACTCTCTCTTCACAATAAGTAGTGCGCCAATTCTGAGTTCGGTTAGAAACGTCTACACACTTGTAAGAATCTTCCTGTACAAGGAATACTTCGGATGGGTGTGTAGGGACCTTGAGTAGATCTCTAGTACAATCATTACCGGTGTCCCAAATGATGAATTTGATACCATCATAAGATTTGAGACAATCTTTGCCATCCTCTTTGGCCAAAATAAGAAATGGCTCAGCTTCAAGAATCTTAATGGAAGGACTGACCTTTGGTACCTCATATTTCATCACCATCACATTAGGAGCCTGAAACTCACATGGATGAGGTGTCCAATAGGAGAGAGGAGACAACTGAACAAAGGGATTGTTCGGGAAAAGGCGATTGTAAGCAGGAGAGACTTTTCCTAAAATCAAGGAATCAAAGAATCGCTCTAAATTTAACTTCATCTCATTAATTGTGGTGAGGGCCAGAGTAAGCATACGACTAGATTCTACCTCATCATGAAATCTAATCTGCACTTTATCTAATTGAGACCAAGTTTTTTTTAATGCCTCATTCACCATCGTTTCATATCGCTGAACTTGTTCATTGTTTCGCTTGAGCAGATCTAAATCCACTCCTAACTGTTTAGACATTGCCTTGGTGTCATCAGTGATACCTTTATTGTCATAATGGTGCAAAGAGGTCATTACACCATAACTGATCAAACCACCAATTGCACCTGCAATTAACAAAGGCACAAACCGTTTCTCTCGTAGAAGTTGAGCACGCAAATGATTCTCACGTTCAGCTAAAGAATAAGAAGAATGAGATCGCCTATGGCGCTTGCCATGTATCTTGTCATTGAAACCTAAAGCATTAATTGTTTCTACCGGAATACAGCTATCCTTAATTAACGTTAGTACTTCCTCAAATCTCAAACGACAAGCTAAATAATTAGTGATAACTTCACTATCATTGGAACTTGATGAGAGCTTTTGCAAGGGTCCACAAGGACTCATCAACACAGCTGCATGTGTGCTAAAATTATACCCTGTGGCTGCAACATGGTTAGTGCTTTTCCACACTATTGGCCCTGTCTTGGTTATCTCCTGAACATGAACTGGCTTAAACAGAAACAAGAGAAGAAGCAAGATGGTGCCTAGAAAAATACTGACGGAAGGTTTACCTGCAATCTGTGCATAAGTGCGCTTTCGATTTAACTTTTGCTCATCAACTTCCATCTTTCTCACAATCTCACTTGAAGAGAAAGCGTACTGAACTGGTACTGATTCTGTATTCTTCTTGTCTTCTGTATACTGTCTCACTTCAGTTTTAGAATCCTTCTCTTTAGTGGGCGCTAATCTAAGCATGAAGTCTTTCAAACAATCTCGTCCAAGAACTATTTCATCACACTGGTCACTTAACAGAAATTTGGTCAGTTTAGACAAACGACCAATGTTCAAATTGACACGCACATGGAATCTAATATCAAACTGACCTGTGATACTCTCTAAATGCCTGTGCTCTTCTGTCTTTGAAAGCTCTAATTCATTCACTACTCTAGATGGAAGCACATTAACGGTTGAACCTGTGTCAATGATCCCAAAATAATCTCTACCTCCTAAACAAATAGGAATAAACATTGACTGATCAAAGTCAGTCATCACCATGTAAACTGCTGTGGTAGGGCGCACATCTAAGGTGATCGGTCGAGGCAATTTTAATTGGGAGACATGATACCTTTCTTTCTTCCCTAACTTATCTACCTCATAAGTAGTGTGACCGATCTTTTCTACTACCGGAAAAGGACCTTCAAAACGCGGGTCTAGCATGCCTCTATTCAAAGAGTGTTTTGCCTGAACATAAACAGGCTCACCGGGCACTATCACTGGATCTCTCCGGTGACTATCATGATGAAGGGAATTGAGAGCATGGTCTCTCTTGGAAAACTCAAAAGCAATAATTCGAGCATCAACCAAAGATTCACCACTAAAAAGACCATCTGGGTCACTTCCTGTCAAAAGGAAACTGGGTGTGTACCTAGTTGCAGTGTGAACGCTGTTATTGTACTCATCTATGCACTCAACTACGTGTGTACTCCAAGCTTTCTTGGGAAACTCTAATCTCTTACACCTTAATCTATCAACAATGGTGCGATTAACTCTCTCAACAATACCATTAGCAGATGGGTGATTAACTGCGACGAAAGTCATCGCAATCTCATGTTTGCGCAGAAAATCCTGAAACTGTTTACCTTTAATTGCAGGGTAATTATCTGCTACTATCATCTTAGGTTTCTGAACTGCGATTATTTTATTGAGCAAATTAATGAAATCAATTCCTATCTTTGTCTTAGAAGATACTGCCCAAACAAAACGAGTGAAGGCATCAATAGCTAAATGTAAATTGTCCTTACTTGAACCATAACCTTTGAAACCACTTTTGGTGTCAATGTGTATTATCTCAAACGGTTCTCTGGCAGGCCCGATTTGGCCAAGAGTGCCAAACTTCCAAGTCTGAGCTTTGACTCGGCAGCAAATGTGGCAACTCTTAATGATGGAGTCAATAATTGACTGCACATGAGGATTGTAAAACAAACGGGAAAAATGAAGTTCTAGCTGTTTGTAACCTAGGTGACCTAATTCTAAATGCAATTTAGAAAGAACTTGTTTTGTGAAATCATCAGGAAGATAATCCTTGACCATGTCAACTGACTTGTAAATGTAACGCACACGGTCATCTAACTTGATAGTTCTAACCTTTTTAGGCAGGGAATTGGGGTCACAATTCAACTGAGCATTGATGATTTCATCTTCGCTCACAAAACAAACAATACCTTCGGTGATCTCCTTAAGTTGATTAACTGGGTGTCTAGATAAGTAATCAGCTTCCTGATTCTTATCTCCTGAACGGTACTCTACCTTGAAATCATACTGTCTTAATCTAATTGACCAATTGAACAACCGGGTGTTAGGCTTGCCTATTTTACCAACTGCTTTCAGAGGCATGTGATCAGTGATCACTGTGAACGGCTTGCCTATCAAATAAAAATGCCAATAATCTATTGCTGAAATAATGGCTAACAATTCTAACTCTGTGACGGAGTAATTGGCTTGGTAAGGAGTCAAAGATTTGGAAAAATACCCGACAACAAACTGAGAACCTGTGGAGTCTGCAGGATCTGACTGCTTCAAAACTGCGCCTAGCCCTAATCTAGAAGCATCTGTGTAGAGGAATGTCTTAAAAGAAGGGTCGAAAATACGAAGAACTGGGTAACTGGTAAGAATTTCTTTGACCTCATCAAAAGCTTTCTGCTCTTCTTCACCCCAAGAAAAGTCTTGACCTTTCTTGAGCAACTGGTAAAGCGGATATAAGAGAGCAGCGCGGTTAGGAATGAACTTTTGATAAAAATTGATCTTGCCAAGGAATCCTCGCAAAGACTTAAGGTCTTTAGGTGCGGGAGCTTTCTCAATTGCCTCTGTGTTACTCCTAAGTGGGGCAAACTGATTCTCACTGATACGGAAGCCTAAATAAACAACTGATGCTTTTGCAAACTGACACTTGCTTAATTTTAGAGTGATATTCTCTTTCTCGACCATCTCAAAAAGCAATTTCAAATGAGCAAGATGCTCCTCAAATGACTTGGAGAAAATAATAATATCGTCAATGTAATTGACAGCGAACTTGTGCATCTTGTGCTTCTGAAGCAAATTAGAAATAACACGCTGAAAAACAATTGGTGCGTTTTTGAGCCCAAAAGGCATCACATTCCACTCATAATGACCATTCATGGTGGAAAAAAGCTGTCTTTCTTTTGTCTGCCTCGAACATCTCAATGTGGTGAAAACCTGAAGCAATGTCAATTGTGGTAAACCAACTAGCACCTAGAAATAGATCTTTCATATCATCTATCTTGGGCATGGGAAAATGTTCACTCTCAGTAATTTCATTCAACTTGATATAATTAATGCACAAACGAGCTTTCTTTCCCTCATCCTTCTTATCTACCATTACTACGGGGAAAGAATAAGGAGAGGTACTTTCACGGATCAACCCTTTGCTTAACAATTCATCAATCTGGAGATCTATGATTGCCTGATCTTCTGCAGTACACCGATAAGGTCTCAAAGTGATAGGAAGTTCACTTGTGAGATGGAGTTTACACTGTTCTGAACTAATTCTACCAATACGGCGTTTGTTGGCCTCAGAGAAAACATAAGAGTACTCGTAGATGAGATTATCTACGTCGGTAGGAATGTCACCATTCATTTCAATGCCCATGAGAAGTCCTCTGAGCACACTACCATCAACATAATTAACACAATCGCTCAACTGAATGTAGGTGTCGCTCTCGGCATCAAACTGCAAAACTGAAGAATCGAAATCAACTGCTATTTTAAACTCATTCAATAATTTCATACCAAGAATAACAGTAGAGCGAGCAGAATAAAGCAAAAATTCAATTTCTTTCTCATAACAACCAATACTAACTTTCACCTTTGTGGCGAACTGAGTGGCAAATTCCCCTTGAGGGGTGCGAAGAATGTAAGTGCACGGGTAGACGGGAAACTTTAATTTGTGTGCGAGTTCTTCAGGAAAAAGATTGACACTAGCACCTGTATCTAGCATGCCAAACAAAGTTTGACCTCCGACTTTGAAGTCCAGGGAGATAAACTTCTTCTGCAACTCGGGGTCATCAAGAGCGTTTACTCGACCCTGTCTCTCATACATGCCACGCAAATTAACAGAATATTCTGAAGGTTCAGTAGCGAAACCAACAGTAGCGAGGTGACCTCTTCTCTCGACTGGCTTGTTGTTGAACTGCCGACGATTGTTGTTACGCTCAGCAAAAGCATTGCAAACAAACGAACTGTGCTTGCCCTTGCACTTAGCACAACGATAAGTTGACTTACACTCACTAGCAAAATGACCTTTCTTAAAACAGCAAACACAATTTAAACTCACGGCAAAGAGCTATCTTGTCAACTGGCAAAACGGAAGGACAATAAAGCATGCCGTGTTTGGGGTCACTACACTTAAAACAGGGAGACTTTATCTTTCTCTCATCTTTCTGTACTGGTCCGCGAGGAAACTGTTGTCCTGAACTGTAATTAGGGCGCGAATAATTAGGACTGGAATCATTTGGTCGGCCAGCAAAACGAACGGCTGGTCTTCCAAGAGGCTTATTTCGCTCACTATCACTTACTGCATTAGCAAAACGACGCGGATAACCGGGATTGCGTCCTCGGTTAAAAGCCATGGCTGGCTTGGAGCGAAAAGCACTGCTTTTCTCTGTGCTGCCATAAGAAGGACCCTTGAGGTCAGGGTAGTACATTTGCTTAGTGCGAAGAATTTTAAGTTGGGCATCAAGATTGTGCAGATAATCTTTGAGATTGGGCACATTGTTACCTAACCCTTTCATGTACGGGTCACTCATCCAACGAGGTGTCTTAGCGTAAAACTGTTTGAAAACTTCTATCTCAAAACCTTTGTCTAAATCATACAACATAAACAAACTTTTAATTGAACGAAGCTGCTCAATTAACTCAGCAAGACCTTCAATGTCATAGGGATGACGTGGAGCGGTCAGTGTGCGAGCTTTTTGGTTGATGTGAGTCATCACATTAGACAACCCAGAGTACTTGCGAATAATAATGCCTAAAGCCTTTCTGTACTCACGACCTGTGTAGTTCCTAATCATTTTCAATGATTCTTTGTCAAGACGCTTTTTCAAGTAGCTAAGCTTAAGACTGTCATCTAGGTCAGCATCATGCACAATACGAGTAAACAACTCAATGAACTCAGGAAAATCTAAGTAATTGCCGGAAAAGATAGGTAGGTCTTTATAATGATGTCTGTCAAAGGGGTAAACATTGCCTACTTGAGCAGTGCGACCGGGATTACCGGGGACTGGCACTTGAAAACCTAACTGACGCGGTTGCGCGAGATTAGCGGGTTGGTCGGGCTGAAGAGGATTAACTGGAGCATTGCGATTAGGGTGTGGAGTAGAGGAGTTAAAACGGTTTCTACGATTCATAAATGAAGGAAAGGGATTGCCAATAGGAGGTCGATTGTAGCGATCATCGTCCTCATCATCACCATCAGAGCTACTGGGATGATTGTCTTTAGTACGAGTGCGAGTAAGATTGCGAACTTTGCTAATAAACTTCTCACCATTCTCAGCATCCTCTCGTTCTTCCTCACTCTCATCTTCATCATCATCCTCATTCTCTTCTTCTTCCTCACTCTCATCCTCATTCTCTTCTTCATCATTGTGGTCATTGTTGCCAGAGCCATCTCCTCTACCACCAGCATTACCACTACCACTACCATTGCCTTGGCCTGAACCACTACCACCTGTATTACCACTGTTGTTGTTTTCATTGCTGACTGGCGGTTCATTGCTACCTTGTTCATTAGCGCCACTGGCACCTGTATTACTTGAGCCAGGGGGGCATTAATGCCTGAATTGCTCGGAAGGCCGATGCTACTGATAGGGATCGTAGCACTACTAGGAGTAGTGTGGCTGGCAACAGTCATAGTGCTCGAAGTGCCTGAGCTGCTAGCAGTAGTAACGGAGATTGAATTTTTAGTGCTGCTTGGTACATTTACATGGCTAGCGGTCTTACTAGAGGCTGTACTAATTATTGCAGTGTTAACTTGCGAACTGACATCGCTGATGCTAGTGCGAGGGGGCCCATCAGCGGTAAAGATGGATGGCTTAAAGCCAGAGATGCTAATGTTGTACCGATTAGGATCTACATTGCCTGATGCATCGCCCTGTTCTGCACTTTCTATTATAGGGCCAGAAGTGATTGCCGAAGAAGACGAAACAATTGGAGGTACGGGAATAGTGAAACTATCGTTTCCCACAGCATCTTCACCAGGATCTCTAAGACTAGCCCGAATAGTAGATATCATAGTGTCAACAAAACTGTCAGCGCCTGTTCGTGTGGAAGCAATTGGGCCGCTGTCACCGTAGCCGGTTTCAGCTTGCGAGACCCGACGACGATGTACTTCCACTTGTTCATTAAGGAAGTCCTGGGCTATGTCTAAACGTTGTCGATTAAAGTCTTCATCCTTAAGTGCTGGATACTCAGCCTTAGAGCCAACATTGGTTGCCCAAGAGACCTTGAGTTTGCCAATGTGATTCCACATGTTATTGGCCTTGTCATAAGCCTCGACAAGAGAGCCTAATTCCTCAGGCAAAGGAGGGTTACCTCCTTCAACCATCCCTTTGAAATGCAAGGTGTCAAGATAAACTTTGCTCACTAAACCTAGAAGTACGTCATGAAACTTCTTTACAGCACGAGTCTGTTCGCGCACATTAGCAGAGCGCTTTAGCTCAATTAGCTCTATGGGAGCAGACATTTTCACAAGTATTGTCTAACTTTGAAACTTCTAACAGGAAAACTGTAATGGTATCAGGCTAAACTATCCGCAATTGCAAGCTAGAACAATTTCGCAACAGACTACGCTGGGACTGCGACTGAAAAATGTGGGATTTGTGTTGTTGTGGTTAAAAGGTAGGTGTGAAATGTTAAGTTGTCAAGTGTTAAGTGTTAAGTGTTAAAAGAGTGTGTGGGACTGTTAGGTGATAGAAAGAGGGACTCAGCGGTCAAAGGGAAGCTGGTCACTTACTGTTCTGTTGTGTGTGTTCGATGTTCCCCTGATGATACCTTGGTGATCAGGCAAGGTTGAAGCAGGCGGCAACGAAGGATTAAAGTTGTTGGAGACGGTAAGTTGAAGCACGAAGAAGTTGTCCTTCTGTCTTCTAGATTTGGCTCAGCTGTTTGTTGGCTGAAGTCAAGCACGAAGTGGTGTCCTTCTGAGTTCTAAGTAAGATGCAAAGCAGAGTGGTACGGGCACAGTTTTTGGATCCTTTCGATCTCTAAGTTTGAAGAAGGAGTGTGGACTAAAGCGGCAGAACACGCATTCACTGTCATGCGTCCTCTAAATTTGAGGACTGTCAGGGAAAGTGGGAGTGTCAAAGGATGTAGCTGGGTCCTACTGTCTTCTAAACTTGACTCAGCTTTTTGGGTAGGCTGGAGACGAGCACATAGGGGGAGGTCCTATTAACCTCTAAATAGGAAAACCACTGTGTTGAGTGAAAAGTTAATGGGAGACAAAACGTGATTGTATTTTAGTGCTTTATTAAAAGGGAAACAGACGGAAAGAAGGGAAATGTGTCTGGGAGAGATTTCCACGGTGGGAGCAGGGAAAGGGTGACATCAGCGATAGGGCAAGAGCAAAGGGCTGAAAGGGGATTCTAGTTGAAGAAGGAGTGGGAACTAAAGCGGCAGAACAACGCATTAAACTTGCATGCTCGTCCTCTAAATTTGGACTGCAGGTAGTGGGAGTGTCAAGGATGAGCTGGTCCTACGTTTTAACTTGATCAGCTGTTTGTAGTTGGAGAGGCACATAGTGAGTCCTATTAACTCTAATGGGGAAAACCACTGTTTTGTGAAAAGTTAATGGAGGACAACGTGATTGTATTTAGTCTTTAGTTAAGAAGTTTGGAAACAACGAAAGATAGGAAAGTTTGAGCTGAAGATTTCACCGAGGGACAGGGAAGTGACATCACCGAAGGCAAGAGAAATGGCTGAAAGGGCTGAAGACGGAGTAAATTAGATCAATCGGCTGCTAAATACTGGGGAAGAGTCGTGAGTGGTGGCACACGATGTAAGTTGGGTACCTTTTTACAAATTTGGACTGTGTTTGTACGGAAGACAATTGGAACTTGTGGAGTGGTCAAAGTCAAAGTGTAAAACAGTTTATCGAAGGAGAAGTTTGTTTTCGAGTAAAAAGAAAAGAATGAATGTGAAGTAAGGGAAAAGATTTTTCAAAGGTCTGGGGATGCAGTGAGTGTGCAGATCGTAAAGAGCTATTTATGTATGCTAATTGAAGATTTGTGTGATAAGATGTAGATTGAATGAAAAAGTGTATAAGGAAGTGTGTGTGGGTGCATATTGATGTGGATAGTGAAATTATTTAAAATGGGAAATATTGAAGTGAAAGTAAAGAGTGAAGTTTAGGGAAGAGCGGATACAGGTCGTACAGAAGTGAAATGTGTATCAAGTAGCATTTGTCCTTAGACATAAGTGTAGCATAAAGATTATAAGGCAGGTAAGGGAAGTGTTGATAGGTATGATCGATAGTGTGTGAGTATGTGTAGTAAAAAGTGTGACATGTGGATAGTGAGTGAAGGAAGGATAGAGATAAAAAGGTAAAAGGGAAGGTGAACTGTCACATAGCATTAGCATGCCTTTGTATCACGTGCAATGCAAGTAAGCGAGCGATGCAGTTGAACAAACTGATGTGTGAAGTAAAGGTAACAAGAAATAGTTGATATGTGGAGATAAAACTAGATGTGGAAAAATGAAGGATTTAATAATGAGTCAAAAGCGATGTCTAATGGAGTTAATACATTAAAGTGTTTCAAATAGAAACGAGCGCAGATCTTCTGGGTAGGTAGTAGTTTTAGAAAAGTTGTTGTAAGAATTACTTTTGTGAATTTATGAAAATCATTTTACATTAAATAGACAATAACAAGTCAAAAATGAGTTTGGCAACAATAAGTTGAAGTTTTTTAAATACGGAGATGTTTTTTTATGAAAAGGCTTTCAACTGCGATAGCAGCAGACTTTTGCTGTGAGGTAGTAGTTTTAGAAAAGTTGTGGAAATACTTTATTGTGGCAATTTATCGAAACTCATTTACCATTAAAATCACAAAATACAAGTCAAACTATGTTTTGAAATTTTTGTATTTTAACAGTACGGAAGAATTGTGTTGGAAGAGGACGTACCATTCAGACTCTTTGTGTAGTGTGTTGTAAAAATTATAATTCTTTGTGGTGACTTGAAAAATATTTTACTTAAATCAAGTCAAAAATGACTGTTTGGCAACTAATGTTTTGAAGTTTTTTGCTTAGTAACAGTACGGAAGAATGTGTTGTAGTTGGGAAGAAGGACGTACTCTATTCAGTGAGACTAGTTTTGTAGATGGTTGATGTACAAAATAAATACTTTTATGATGGTGACTTGAAAAATTGATTTATTATTTATTTAAATCAAGTCAAAATGACTGTTTGGCAACTAATGTTTTGAAGTTTTTTGCTTAGTAACAGTACGGAAGAATGTGTCAAGTTGGGAAGAAGGACGTACTCTATTCATGAGAACTAGTTTTGTAAGATGTTGATGTACAAAATAAATACTTTTATGATGGTGACTTGAAAAATTGATTTATTATTATTAAAATCAAGTCAAAAATGACTTTTACGGCAACTAATGTTTTGAAGTTTTTGCTTATAACAGTACGGAAGAATGTGTCAAGTTGGGAAGAAGGACGTACTCTATTCATTAAAACTAATTTTGTAAATAATTGATGTACAAAATAAATACTTTTATGATGGTGACTTGAAAAATTGATTTAATTAATAATTAAATCAAGTCAAAAATGACTGTACGGCAATTATGTTTTGAAGTTTTTTCTTATAACAGTACGGAAGAATGTGTTGTAGTTGGGAAGAAGGACGTACTCTATTCAGTGAGACTATTTTGTAGATGGTTGATGTACAAAATAAATACTTTTATGATGGTGACTTGAAAAATTGATTTATTATTATTTAAATCAAGTCAAAAATGACTGTACGGCAATAATGTTTTGAAGTTTTTTGCTTAGTAACAGTACGGAAGAAGTGTTGTAGTTGGGAAGAAGGACGTACTCTATTCAGTGAGACTAGTTTTGTAGATGGTTGATGTACAAAATAAATACTTTTATGATGGTGACTTGAAAAATTGATTTATTATTTATTTAAATCAAGTCAAAAATGACTGTTTGGCAACTAATGTTTTGAAGTTTTTTGCTTAGTAACAGTACGGAAGAATGTGTCAAAGTTGGGAAGAAGGACGTACTCTATTCATTAAAACTAATTTTGTAAATAATTGATGTACAAAATAAATACTTTTATGATGGTGACTTGAAAAATTGATTTAATTAATAATTAAAATCAAGTCAAAAATGACTGTACGGCAATTCATGTTTTGAAACTTTTTTCTTAATAACAGTACGGAAGAATGTGTTGTAGTTGGGAAGAAGGACGTACTCTATTCAGTGAGACTAGTTTTGTAGATGGTTGATGTACAAAATAAATACTTTTATGATGGTGACTTGAAAAATTGATTTATTTATTTATTTAAATCAAGTCAAAAATGACTGTTTGGCAACTAATGTTTTGAAGTTTTTTGCTTAGTAACAGTACGGAAGAATGTGTCAAAGTTGGGAAGAAGGACGTACTCTATTCATTAAAACTAATTTTGTAAATAATTGATGTACAAAATAAATACTTTTATGATGGTGACTTGAAAAATTGATTTAATTAATAATTAAAATCAAGTCAAAAATGACTGTACGGCAATTCATGTTTTGAAACTTTTTTCTTAATAACAGTACGGAAGAATGTGTTGTAGTTGGGAAGAAGGACGTACTCTATTTAGTGAGACTAGTTTTGTAGATGGTTGATGTAGAAAATAAATACTTTTATGATAGTGACTTGAAAAATTGATTATTTTATTTATTTAAATCAAGTCAAAAATGACTATAAAATAGATTGATTCGAAACTCGGTGATTTATTTTTTTGTACATTAAAGTGCTCCTCCAACTGCTGGAAAAGACGCAGCAGACTCTTTTGCGTGTGAGGTAGTAGTTTTCTTTTAAGATCTGAGCCAGAATAGGACAGATCAGTGGTGGGGTGAATGGAAATAATTTTTAATTGATTTCAGTGTACAACGTCATCATCATCCTCATAATGTTATTTCAAAGTTTTGTTTGACTCTTTATTTAATCCCCAAATAATGTTTCTTTGTTTATTTCAAGCACAAAACAGAGATTAAATAAAGATCCAAGCCAGATTAGGACAGATCAGTGGTGGGGTGAATGGAAAAATTTTTTAATTGATTTCAGTGTACAACATCATCTTCATTTTCATAATGTTATTTCAAAGGTTTGTTTGACTCTTTATTTAATCCCCAAAATTTGTTTCTTTGCTCATTTCAAGCACAAAACAGAGATTAAATATTGATCTGAGCCAGAATAGAACAGATCAGTGGTGGGGTAAGCGGAAATAATTTTTAATTGATTTCATTGTACAACATTAACATCTATGTCACAGTTCTCTGGTCCCTGACCTAAGGCCTTTCACCTTCTCGGCTTCCAGTAGTACTCTTATGTAGGCTCGTTGAGGGTAGGGCAGGGCGGGGGTCGTATCGGCCGCTGGGCGGCCTGAGTAGACTATTAGACTATGTTACTACAATAACAAGTCAAAAAGCAGTTTGGTTAAAATTCGGTGATTTTTATTTTTATACATTAAAGTGCTTTCAAACTGCAGGAAACAACGCAGCAGACTCTTCTGCGTGTGAGGTAGTAGTTTTCAGAAAAGTTGTTGCGAAAAAATTCTATTTGTGCAATTTTAATCGAAACTCATTTCACCATTAAAATGTACAATAACAAGTCAAAAAGCAGTTTGGTTAAAATTCGGTGATTTTTATTTTTATACATTAAAGTGCTTTCAAACTGCAGGAAACGACGCAGCAGACTCTTCTGCGTGTAAGGTAGTAGTTTTTAGAAAAGTTGTTGTGAGAATTACTTTTCTGTGGAATTTTATTGAAACTCATTTTACCATTAAAATGCACAATAACAAGTCAAAAAGCAGTTTGGTTAAAATTCGGTGATTTTTATTTTTATACATTAAAGTGCTTTCAAACTGCAGGAAACAACGCAGCAGACTCTTCTGCGTGTGAGGTAGTAGTTTTCAGAAAAGTTGTTGCGAAAAAATTCTATTTGTGCAATTTTAATCGAAACTCATTTCACCATTAAAATGTACAATAACAAGTCAAAAAGCAGTTTGGTTAAAATTCGGTGATTTTTATTTTTATACATTAAAGTGCTTTCAAACTGCAGGAAACGACGCAGCAGACTCTTCTGCGTGTAAGGTAGTAGTTTTTAGAAAAGTTGTTGTGAGAATTACTTTTCTGTGGAATTTTATTGAAACTCATTTTACCATTAAAATGCACAATAACAAGTCAAAAAGCAGTTTGGTTAAAATTCGGTGATTTTTATTTTTATACATTAAAGTGCTTTCAAACTGCAGGAAACGACGCAGCAGACTCTTCTGCGTGTAAGGTAGTAGTTTTTAGAAAAGTTGTTGTGAGAATTACTTTTCTGTGGAATTTTATCCAAACTCATTTTACCATTAAATCAAATCAAGTCAAAAAGCATGTTTGGCAAAATGTTAAAGTTTTTTTTATAACAGTAGAAGATGTTGTCAAACTGGGAAAAGAGACGTACTCTATTCTGGATAGTTTGTAGATGGTTGATTACAAAATAAATATTGTTGATGGTGCTTGAATTGATTTAATCATTTTATTAAATCAAGTCAAAAATGAATGTTTGGCAACTAATGTTTTGAAGTTTTTTGATTAGTAACAGTACGGAAGAATATGTTGTAGTTGGGAAGAAGGACGTACTCTATTCAGTGAGACTAGTTTTGTAGATGGTTGATGTACAAAATAAATACTTTTATGATGGTGACTTGAAAAATTGATTTATTATATTAAAATCAAGTCAAAAATGACTGTACGGCAACTAATGTTTTGAAGTTTTTTGCTTAATAACAGTACGGAAGAATGTGTTGTAGTTGGGAAGAAGGACGTACTCTATTTAGTGAGACTAGTTTTGTAGATGGTTGATGTACAAAATAAATACTTTTATGATGGTGACTTGAAAAATTGATTTATTAATATTAAATCAAGTCAAAAATGACTGTACGGCAATATGTTTTGAATTTTTTGCTTAATAACAGTACGGAAGAATGTGTTGTAGTTGGGAAGAAGGACGTACTCTATTTAGTGAGACTAGTTTTGTAGATGGTTGATGTACAAAATAAATACTTTTATGATGGTGACTTGAAAAATTGATTTATTTATTTATTTAAATCAAGTCAAAAATGACTGTACGGCAACTAATGTTTTGAAGTTTTTTGCTTAGTAACAGTACGGAAGAATATGTTGTAGTTGGGAAGAAGGACGTACTCTATTCAGTGAGACTAGTTTTGTAGATGGTTGATGTACAAAATAAATACTTTTATG
This sequence comes from Tyrophagus putrescentiae, assembly GCA_024499935.1. Taxonomy (NCBI): domain Eukaryota; kingdom Metazoa; phylum Arthropoda; class Arachnida; order Sarcoptiformes; family Acaridae; genus Tyrophagus; species Tyrophagus putrescentiae. Next base: position 15,477,396 of record JAMZRA010000005.1, read on the forward strand.
ATGGTGACTTGAAAAATTGATTTATTTATTTATTTAAATCAAGTCAAAAATGACTGTTTGGCAACTAATGTTTTGAAGTTTTTTGCTTAGTAACAGTACGGAAGAATGTGTCAAAGTTGGGAAGAAGGACGTACTCTATTCATTAAAACTAATTTTGTAAATAATTGATGTACAAAATAAATACTTTTATGATGGTGACTTGAAAAATTGATTTAATTAATAATTAAAATCAAGTCAAAAATGACTGTACGGCAATTCATGTTTTGAAACTTTTTTCTTAATAACAGTACGGAAGAATGTGTTGTAGTTGGGAAGAAGGACGTACTCTATTTAGTGAGACTAGTTTTGTAGATGGTTGATGTAGAAAATAAATACTTTTATGATAGTGACTTGAAAAATTGATTATTTTATTTATTTAAATCAAGTCAAAAATGACTATAAAATAGATTGATTCGAAACTCGGTGATTTATTTTTTTGTACATTAAAGTGCTCCTCCAACTGCTGGAAAAGACGCAGCAGACTCTTTTGCGTGTGAGGTAGTAGTTTTCTTTTAAGATCTGAGCCAGAATAGGACAGATCAGTGGTGGGGTGAATGGAAATAATTTTTAATTGATTTCAGTGTACAACGTCATCATCATCCTCATAATGTTATTTCAAAGTTTTGTTTGACTCTTTATTTAATCCCCAAATAATGTTTCTTTGTTTATTTCAAGCACAAAACAGAGATTAAATAAAGATCCAAGCCAGATTAGGACAGATCAGTGGTGGGGTGAATGGAAAAATTTTTTAATTGATTTCAGTGTACAACATCATCTTCATTTCATAATGTTATTTCAAAGGTTTGTTTGACTCTTTATTTAATCCCCAAAATTTGTTTCTTTGCTCATTTCAAGCACAAAACAGAGATTAAATATTGATCTGAGCCAGAATAGAACAGATCAGTGGTGGGGTAAGCGGAAATAATTTTTAATTGATTTCATTGTACAACATTAACATCTATGTCACAGTTCTCTGGTCCCTGACCTAAGGCCTTTCACCTTCTCGGCTTCCAGTAGTACTCTTATGTAGGCTCGTTGAGGGTAGGGCAGGGCGGGGGTCGTATCGGCCGCTGGGCGGCCTGAGTAGACTATTAGACTATGTTACTACAAAACAAGTCAAAAAGCAGTTGGTTAAAATTCGTGATTTTTATTTTATACATAAAGTGCTTCAAAATGCAGGAAACAAGCAGCAGACTCTTCTGCGTGTGAGGTAGTAGTTTTCAGAAAAGTTGTTGCGAAAAAATTCTATTTGTGCAATTTTAATCGAAACTCATTTCACCATTAAAATGTACAATAACAAGTCAAAAAGCAGTTTGGTTAAAATTCGGTGATTTTTATTTTTATACATTAAAGTGCTTTCAAACTGCAGGAAACGACGCAGCAGACTCTTCTGCGTGTAAGGTAGTAGTTTTTAGAAAAGTTGTTGTGAGAATTACTTTTCTGTGGAATTTATTGAAACTCATTTACATTAAAATGTACAATAACAAGTCAAAAAGCAGTTTGGTTAAAATTCGGTGATTTTTATTTTTATACATTAAAGTGCTTTCAAACTGCAGGAAACGACGCAGCAGACTCTTCTGCGTGTAAGGTAGTAGTTTTTAGAAAAGTTGTTGGAGAAGACTTTTCTGTGGAATTTTATCGAAACTCATTTTACCTTAAAATGACAATAACAAGTCAAAAAGCAGTTTGGTAACAATTGTGAATTTTTTGTTATAACAGTAAAGAATGCTTTAATTGAGGAAGAAGGAGCACTCTATTCAGTGAGGTATAGTTTTAGAAGTTGTGTCGAAATAATACTTTATGTGGTGAATTGAAAAATATTTACTATTATTTAAATCAAGTCAAAAATGATGTTTGGCAACTAATGTTTTGAAGTTTTTTTTAGTAACAGTACGGAAGAATGTGTAGTTGGGAAGAAGGACGTACTCTATTCATGTGAGACTAGTTTTGTAAATGTTGATGTACAAAATAAATACTTTTATGATGGTGACTTGAAAAATTGATTTAATTATATTAAAATCAAGTCAAAATGACTGTTGGCAATAATGTTTGAATTTTTTTTTAATACAGTACGGAAGAATGTGTTTCAAGTTGGGAAGAAGGACGTACTCTATTCAGTGAGACTAGTTTTGTAGATGGTTGATGTACAAAATAAATACTTTTATGATGGTGACTTGAAAAATTGATTTAATTAATAATTAAAATCAAGTCAAAAATGACTGTACGGCAACTAATGTTTTGAAGTTTTTTGCTTAATAACAGTACGGAAGAATGTGTTGTAGTTGGGAAGAAGGACGTACTCTATTTAGTGAGACTAGTTTTGTAGATGGTTGATGTACAAAATAAATACTTTTATGATGGTGACTTGAAAAATTGATTTATTTATTTATTTAAATCAAGTCAAAAATGACTGTACGGCAACTAATGTTTTGAAGTTTTTTGCTTAGTAACAGTACGGAAGAATGTGTTGTAGTTGGGAAGAAGGACGTACTCTATTCAGTGAGACTAGTTTTGTAGATGGTTGATGTACAAAATAAATACTTTTATGATGGTGACTTGAAAAATTGATTTATTTATTTATTTAAATCAAGTCAAAAATGACTGTTTGGCAACTAATGTTTTGAAGTTTTTTGCTTAATACAGTACGGAAGAATATGTTGTAGTTGGGAAGAAGGACGTACTCTATTCAGTGAGACTAGTTTTGTAGATGGTTGATGTACAAAATAAATACTTTTATGATGGTGACTTGAAAAATTGATTTATTTATTTATTTAAATCAAGTCAAAAATGACTGTTTGGCAACTAATGTTTTGAAGTTTTTTGCTTAGTAACAGTACGGAAGAATGTGTCAAAGTTGGGAAGAAGGACGTACTCTATTCATTAAAACTAATTTTGTAAATAATTGATGTACAAAATAAATACTTTTATGATGGTGACTTGAAAAATTGATTTAATTAATAATTAAAATCAAGTCAAAAATGACTGTACGGCAATTCATGTTTTGAAACTTTTTTCTTAATAACAGTACGGAAGAATGTGTTGTAGTTGGGAAGAAGGACGTACTCTATTTAGTGAGACTAGTTTTGTAGATGGTTGATGTAGAAAATAAATACTTTTATGATAGTGACTTGAAAAATTGATTATTTTATTATTTAAATCAAGTCAAAAATGACTATAAAATAGATTGATTCGAAACTCGGTGATTTATTTTTTTGTACATTAAAGTGCTCCTCCAACTGCTGGAAAAGACGCAGCAGACTCTTTTGCGTGTGAGGTAGTAGTTTTCTTTTAAGATCTGAGCCAGAATAGGACAGATCAGTGGTGGGGTGAATGGAAATAATTTTTAATTGATTTCAGTGTACAACGTCATCATCATCCTCATAATGTTATTTCAAAGTTTTGTTTGACTCTTTATTTAATCCCCAAATAATGTTTCTTTGTTTATTTCAAGCACAAAACAGAGATTAAATAAAGATCCAAGCCAGATTAGGACAGATCAGTGGTGGGGTGAATGGAAAAATTTTTTAATTGATTTCAGTGTACAACATCATCTTCATTTTCATAATGTTATTTCAAAGGTTTGTTTGACTCTTTATTTAATCCCCAAAATTTGTTTCTTTGCTCATTTCAAGCACAAAACAGAGATTAAATATTGATCTGAGCCAGAATAGAACAGATCAGTGGTGGGGTAAGCGGAAATAATTTTTAATTGATTTCATTGTACAACATTAACATCTATGTCACAGTTCTCTGGTCCCTGACCTAAGGCCTTTCACCTTCTCGGCTTCCAGTAGTACTCTTATGTAGGCTCGTTGAGGGTAGGGCAGGGCGGGGGTCGTATCGGCCGCTGGGCGGCCTGAGTAGACTATTAGACTATGTTACTACAATAACAAGTCAAAAAGCAGTTTGGTTAAAATTCGGTGATTTTTATTTTTATACATTAAAGTGCTTTCAAACTGCAGGAACAACGCAGCAGACTCTTCTGCGTGTGAGGTAGTAGTTTTCAGAAAAGTTGTTGCGAAAAAATTCTATTTGTGCAATTTTAATCAAACTATTTACATTAAATGTACAATAACAAGTCAAAAAGCAGTTTGGTTAAATTCGGTGATTTTATTTTATACATTAAAGTGCTTTCAAACTGCAGGAAACGACGCAGCAGACTCTTCTGCGTGTAAGGTAGTAGTTTTTAGAAAAGTTGTTGTGAGAATTACTTTTCTGTGGAATTTTATTGAAACTCATTTTACCATTAAAATGCACAATAACAAGTCAAAAAGCAGTTTGGTTAAAATTCGGTGATTTTTATTTTTATACATTAAAGTGCTTTCAAACTGCAGGAAACGACGCAGCAGACTCTTCTGCGTGTAAGGTAGTAGTTTTTAGAAAAGTTGTTGTGAGAATTACTTTTCTGTGGAATTTTATTGAAACTCATTTTACCATTAAAATGTCAATAAAAGTCAAAAAGCAGTTTGGTAATAATTGTGAATTTTTTGATTAGTACATTAGAAATGCTGTTCAAATGAGGAAAGAGACAGTACTCTTTCGTGAGGTATAGTTTTGTAGAAGAGTTGATGTGAAAAATAAATACTTTTGATGGTGATTGAAAATTTTTATTAACTCATTTACATTAAATCAAGTCAAAAAGACGTACGGCAATAATGTTTTGAAGTTTTTTCTTAGTAACAGTACGGAAGAATGTGTTGTAGTTGGGAAGAAGGACGTACTCTATTCAGTGAGACTAGTTTTGTAGATGGTTGATGTACAAAATAAATACTTTTATGATGTGACTTGAAAAATTGATTTAATTATAATTAAATCAGTCAAAATGACTGTGGCAATATGTTTTGAATTTTTTGTTATAACAGTACGAAATGTGTTCAGTGGGAAGAAGGACGTACTCTATTTATAACTATTTTGTAGATATTGATGTACAAAATAAATACTTTTATGATGGTGACTTGAAAAATTGATTTATTATATTAAAATCAAGTCAAAAATGACTGTCGGCAATATGTTTGAAACTTTTTTCTTAATAACAGTACGGAAGAATATGTTGTAGTTGGGAAGAAGGACGTACTCTATTAGTGGAGACTAGTTTTGTAGATGGTTGATGTACAAAATAAATACTTTTATGATGGTGACTTGAAAAATTGATTTATTTATTTATTTAAATCAAGTCAAAAATGACTGTTTGGCAACTAATGTTTTGAAGTTTTTTGCTTAGTAACAGTACGGAAGAATGTGTCAAAGTTGGGAAGAAGGACGTACTCTATTCATTAAAACTAATTTTGTAAATAATTGATGTACAAAATAAATACTTTTATGATGGTGACTTGAAAAATTGATTTAATTAATAATTAAAATCAAGTCAAAAATGACTGTACGGCAATTCATGTTTTGAAACTTTTTTCTTAATAACAGTACGGAAGAATGTGTTGTAGTTGGGAAGAAGGACGTACTCTATTCATTAAAACTAATTTTGTAAATAATTGATGTACAAAATAAATACTTTTATGATGGTGACTTGAAAAATTGATTTAATTAATAATTAAAATCAAGTCAAAAATGACTGTACGGCAATTCATGTTTTGAAACTTTTTTCTTAATAACAGTACGGAAGAATGTGTTGTAGTTGGGAAGAAGGACGTACTCTATTCAGTGAGACTAGTTTTGTAGATGGTTGATGTACAAAATAAATACTTTTATGATGGTGACTTGAAAAATTGATTTATTTATTTATTTAAATCAAGTCAAAAATGACTGTACGGCAACTAATGTTTTGAAGTTTTTTGCTTAGTAACAGTACGGAAGAATGTGTCAAGTTGGGAAGAAGGACGTACTCTATTCATGAGACTAGTTTTGTAGATGGTTGATGTACAAAATAAATACTTTTATGATGGTGACTTGAAAAATTGATTTAATTAATAATTAAAATCAAGTCAAAAATGACTGTACGGCAATTATGTTTTGAAATTTTTTCTTAATAACAGTACGGAAGAATGTGTTGTAGTTGGGAAGAAGGACGTACTCTATTCAGTGAGACTAGTTTTGTAGATGGTTGATGTACAAAATAAATACTTTTATGATGGTGACTTGAAAAATTGATTTAATTAATAATTAAAATCAAGTCAAAAATGACTGTACGGCAATTCATGTTTTGAAACTTTTTTCTTAATAACAGTACGGAAGAATGTGTTGTAGTTGGGAAGAAGGACGTACTCTATTCATTAAAACTAATTTTGTAAATAATTGATGTACAAAATAAATACTTTTATGATGGTGACTTGAAAAATTGATTTAATTATAATTAAAATCAAGTCAAAATGACTGTGGCAATAATGTTTTGAATTTTTTCTTAGTAACAGTACGGAAGAATGTGTTGTAGTTGGGAAGAAGGACGTACTCTATTCAGTGAGACTAGTTTTGTAGATGGTTGATGTACAAAATAAATACTTTTATGATGGTGACTTGAAAAATTGATTTAATTAATAATTAAAATCAAGTCAAAAATGACTGTACGGCAATTCATGTTTTGAAACTTTTTTCTTAATAACAGTACGGAAGAATGTGTTGTAGTTGGGAAGAAGGACGTACTCTATTTAGTAAAACTAATTTTGTAAATGATTGATGTACAAAATAAATACTTTTATGATGGTGACTTGAAAAATTGATTTAATTATATTAAATCAAGTCAAAAATGACTGTACGGCAATTCATGTTTTGAAACTTTTTTCTTAATAACAGTACGGAAGAATGTGTTGTAGTTGGGAAGAAGGACGTACTCTATTTAGTGAGACTAGTTTTGTAGATGGTTGATGTACAAAATAAATACTTTTATGATGGTGACTTGAAAAATTGATTTATTTATTTATTTAAATCAAGTCAAAAATGACTGTTTGGCAACTAATGTTTTGAAGTTTTTTGCTTAGTAACAGTACGGAAGAATGTGTCAAAGTTGGGAAGAAGGACGTACTCTATTCATTAAAACTAATTTTGTAAATAATTGATGTACAAAATAAATACTTTTATGATGGTGACTTGAAAAATTGATTTAATTAATAATTAAAATCAAGTCAAAAATGACTGTACGGCAATTCATGTTTTGAAACTTTTTTCTTAATAACAGTACGGAAGAATGTGTTGTAGTTGGGAAGAAGGACGTACTCTATTTAGTGAGACTAGTTTTGTAGATGGTTGATGTAGAAAATAAATACTTTTATGATAGTGACTTGAAAAATTGATTATTTTATTTATTTAAATCAAGTCAAAAATGACTATAAAATAGATTGATTCGAAACTCGGTGATTTATTTTTTTGTACATTAAAGTGCTCCTCCAACTGCTGGAAAAGACGCAGCAGACTCTTTTGCGTGTGAGGTAGTAGTTTTCTTTTAAGATCTGAGCCAGAATAGGACAGATCAGTGGTGGGGTGAATGGAAATAATTTTAATTGATTTCAGTGTACAACGTCATCATCATCCTCATAATGTTATTTCAAAGTTTGTTTGACTCTTTATTTAATCCCCAAATAATGTTTCTTTGTTTATTTCAAGCACAAAACAGAGATTAAATAAAGATCCAAGCCAGATTAGGACAGATCAGTGGTGGGGTGAATGGAAAAATTTTTTAATTGATTTCAGTGTACAACATCATCTTCATTTTCATAATGTTATTTCAAAGGTTTGTTTGACTCTTTATTTAATCCCCAAAATTTGTTTCTTTGCTCATTTCAAGCACAAAACAGAGATTAAATATTGATCTGAGCCAGAATAGAACAGATCAGTGGTGGGGTAAGCGGAAATAATTTTTAATTGATTTCATTGTACAACATTAACATCTATGTCACAGTTCTCTGGTCCCTGACCTAAGGCCTTTCACCTTCTCGGCTTCCAGTAGTACTCTTATGTAGCTCGTTGAGGGTAGGGCAGGGCGGGGGTCGTATCGGCCGCTGGGCGGCCTGAGTAGACTATTAGACTATGTTACTACAATAACAAGTCAAAAAGCAGTTTGGTTAAAATTCGGTGATTTTTATTTTTATACATTAAAGTGCTTTCAAACTGCAGGAAACAACGCAGCAGACTCTTCTGCGTGTGAGGTAGTAGTTTTCAGAAAAGTTGTTGCGAAAAAATTCTATTTGTGCAATTTTAATCGAAACTCATTTCACCATTAAAATGTACAATAACAAGTCAAAAAGCAGTTTGGTTAAATTCGGTGATTTTTATTTTTATACATTAAAGTGCTTTCAAACTGCAGGAACACGCAGCAGACTCTTCTGCGTGTAGGTAGTAGTTTTTAGAAAAGTTGTTGTGAGAATTACTTTCTGTGCAATTTTATGAAACTCATTTACCATTAAAATGCACAATAACAAGTCAAAAAGCAGTTTGGTTAAAATTCGGTGATTTTTATTTTTATACATTAAAGTGCTTTCAAACTGCAGGAAACGACGCAGCAGACTCTTCTGCGTGTAAGGTAGTAGTTTTTAGAAAAGTTGTTGTGAGAATTACTTTTCTGTGGAATTTTATCCAAACTCATTTTACCCTTAAAATCAAGTCAAAAAGATGTTTGGTAAATTGTTGATTTTTTTTTTATAACATACAGAGTGCTTTCAACTGCAGAAAGACGCACGCAGACTCTTTCGTGAGGTACTAGTTTTTAGAAGTTGTGTAAAATAATACTTTTTGGTGATTTATAAATATTATTATTATTATTAAATCAAGTCAAAATGACTGTTGGCAACTAATGTTTTGAAGTTTTTTGCTTAGTAACAGTACGGAAGAATGTTGTAGTTGGGAAGAAGGACGTACTCTATTCAGTGAGACTAGTTTTGTAGATGGTTGATGTACAAAATAAATACTTTTATGATGGTGACTTGAAAAATTGATTTATTTATTTATTTAAATCAAGTCAAAAATGACTGTTGGCAACTAATGTTTTGAAGTTTTTTGCTTAGTAACAGTACGAAGAATGTGTCAAGTTGGGAAGAAGGACGTACTCTATTCATTAAAACTAATTTTGTAAATAATTGATGTACAAAATAAATACTTTTATGATGGTGACTTGAAAAATTGATTTATTTATTTATTAAATCAAGTCAAAAATGACTGTACGGCAATAATGTTTTGAAGTTTTTTCTTATACAGTACGGAAGAATGTGTTAGTTGGGAAGAAGGACGTACTCTATTCAGTGAGACTATTTTGTAATGGTTGATGTACAAAATAAATACTTTTATGATGGTGACTTGAAAAATTGATTTATTTATTTATTTAAATCAAGTCAAAAATGACTGTTTGGCAACTAATGTTTTGAAGTTTTTTGCTTAGTAACAGTACGGAAGAATGTGTCAAAGTTGGGAAGAAGGACGTACTCTATTCAGTGAGACTAGTTTTGTAGATGGTTGATGTACAAAATAAATACTTTTATGATGGTGACTTGAAAAATTGATTTATTATTTATTTAAATCAAGTCAAAAATGACTGTACGGCAACTAATGTTTTGAAGTTTTTTGCTTAGTAACAGTACGGAAGAATGTGTTGTAGTTGGGAAGAAGGACGTACTCTATTCAGTGAGACTAGTTTTGTAGATGGTTGATGTACAAAATAAATACTTTTATGATGGTGACTTGAAAAATTGATTTATTTATTTATTTAAATCAAGTCAAAAATGACTGTACGGCAACTAATGTTTTGAAGTTTTTTGCTTAGTAACAGTACGGAAGAATATGTTGTAGTTGGGAAGAAGGACGTACTCTATTCAGTGAGACTAGTTTTGTAGATGGTTGATGTACAAAATAAATACTTTTATGATGGTGACTTGAAAAATTGATTTATTATATTATTAAATCAAGTCAAAAATGACTGTACGGCAACTAATGTTTTGAAGTTTTTGCTTAGTAACAGTACGGAAGAATGTGTAAAGTTGGGAAGAAGGACGTACTCTATTCATTAAACTATTTTGTAGATGTTGATGTACAAAATAAATACTTTTATGATGGTGACTTGAAAAATTGATTTATTATTATTAAATCAAGTCAAAAATGACTGTACGGCAACATGTTTTGAAGTTTTTTGCTTAGTAACAGTACGGAAGAATGTGTTGTAGTTGGGAAGAAGGACGTACTCTATTCAGTGAGACTAGTTTTGTAGATGGTTGATGTACAAAATAAATACTTTTATGATGGTGACTTGAAAAATTGATTTATTATTATTTAAATCAAGTCAAAAATGACTGTACGGCAACTATGTTTTGAAGTTTTTTGCTTAGTAACAGTACGGAAGAATGTGTTGTAGTTGGGAAGAAGGACGTACTCTATTCATGAGACTAGTTTTGTAGATGGTTGATGTACAAAATAAATACTTTTATGATGGTGACTTGAAAAATTGATTTATTATTATTTAAATCAAGTCAAAAATGACTGTACGGCAACTATGTTTTGAAGTTTTTTGCTTAGTAACAGTACGGAAGAATTGTTGTAGTTGGGAAGAAGGACGTACTCTATTCAGTGAGACTAGTTTTGTAGATGGTTGATGTACAAAATAAATACTTTTATGATGGTGACTTGAAAAATTGATTTATTTATTTATTAAATCAAGTCAAAAATGACTGTACGGCAACTAATGTTTTGAAGTTTTTGCTTAGTAACAGTACGGAAGAATTGTTGTAGTTGGGAAGAAGGACGTACTCTATTCAGTGAGACTAGTTTTGTAGATGGTTGATGTACAAAATAAATACTTTTATGATGGTGACTTGATAAATTGATTATTTTATTTATTTAAATCAAGTCAAAAATGACTGTACGGCAACTAATGTTTTGAAATTTTTTGCTTAGTAACAGTACGGAAGATTATGTTATAGTTGGGAAGAAGGACGTACTCTATTCAGTGAGACTAGTTTTGTAGATGGTTGATGTAAAAAAAAATACTTTTATGATGGTGACTTGATAAATTGATTATTTATTATTATAAATCAAGTCAAAAATGACTGTACGAACTAATGTTTTGAAATTTTTTGCTTAGTAACAGTACGGAAGAATGTGTTGTAGTTGGGAAGAAGGACGTACTCTATTCAGTGAGACTAGTTTTGTAGATAGTTGATGTAGAAAATAATATTTTTATGATGGTGACTTGAAAAATTGATTATTTATTTATTTAAATCAAGTCAAAAATGACTGTTTGGCAACTAATGTTTTGAAAGTTTTTTGCTTAGTAACAGTACGGAAGATATGTGTATAGTTGGGAAGAAGAACGTACTCTATTCATTAAAAATAGTTTTGTAGATGGTTATGTAGAAAATAATACTTTTATGAGGGTGACTTGGTAATCATGACCTAAGCTTTACTTCTCGGCTTCTGTAGTGTCATTATGTAGGCTTGTTGAGTGTAGGGCGGGGTTGGGGTCGTGAAGTAACATAATCCTGTTGCCCGCTCACTTCCCTTCATGCTAGACCATTCATCATCACCACCAAGCACGAACTACAAACTTATTGTATATTTTTATTTATACAAAAACAAGTCAAAATGACTGTACGGCAACTAATGTTTTGAAATTTTTTGCTTAGTAACAGTACGGAAGATTATGTTATAGTTGGGAAGAAGGACGTACTCTATTCAGTGAGACTAGTTTTGTAGATAGTTGATGTAGAAAATAATATTTTTATGATGGTGACTTGATAAATGATTATTTATTTATTTAAATCAAGTCAAAAATGACTGTACGGAAACTAATGTTTTGAAGTTTTTTGCTTAGTAACAGTACGGAAGATATGTTGTAGTTGGGAAGAAGACGTACTCTATTCAGTGAGACTAGTTTTGTAGATGGTTGATGTAGAAAATAATTATTTTATGAGGGTGACTTGTAAATTGATTTATTTATTTATTTAAATCAAGTCAAAAATGACTGTACGGCAACTAATGTTTTGAAGTTTTTGCTTAGTAACAGTACGGAAGAATTTTGTAGTTGGGAAGAAAGACGTACTCTATTCATTAAAAATAGTTTTGTAGAGTTGATGTAGAAAATAAATATTTTATGATGGTGACTTGAAAATGATTATTTATTTATTATAATCAAGTCAAAAATGACTGTAGGAAACTAATGTTTTGAAGTTTTTGCTTAGTAACAGTACGGAAGATATGTTATAGTTGGGAAGAAGGACGTACTCTATTCATTAAAAATAGTTTTGTAGATGTTGATGTAGAAAATAAATATTTTATGATGGTGACTTGATAAATTGATTATTTATTATTTAAATCAAGTCAAAAATGACTGTACGGCAACTAATGTTTTGAAGTTTTTGCTTAGTAACAGTACGGAAGAATTGTGTAGTTGGGAAGAAGGACGTACTCTATTCAGTGAGACTAGTTTTGTAGATGGTTGATGTAGAAAATAATATTTTATGATGGTGACTTGATAAATTGATTATTTATTTATTAAAATCAAGTCAAAATGACTGTACGGCAACTAATGTTTTGAAGTTTTTTGCTTAGTAACAGTACGGAAGAATATGTTGTAGTTGGGAAGAAGGACGTACTCTATTCAGTGAGACTAGTTTTGTAGATAGTTGATGTAAAAATAATTATTTTTATGATGGTGACTTGATAAATTGATTATTTATTTATTTAAATCAAGTCAAAAATGACTGTACGGAAACTAATGTTTTGAAGTTTTTTGCTTAGTAACAGTACGGAAGAATTAGTTATAGTTGGGAAGAAGGACGTACTCTATTCAGTAACTAGTTTTGTAGATGGTGATGTAGAAAATAATACTTTATGATGGTGACTTGAAAATTGATTATTTATTTATTTAAAATCAAGTCAAAAATGACTGTACGGAAACTAATGTTTTGAAGTTTTTGCTTAGTAACAGTACGGAAGAATGTGTTGAGTTGGAAGAAAGACGTACTCTATTCATTTGAGACTAGTTTGTAGATAGTTGATGTAAAAAATAATATTTTTGATGGTGACTTGAAAAAATTGATTTATTTTATTTAAATCAAGTCAAAAATGACTGTACGGCAACTAATGTTTTGAAGTTTTTGCTTAGTAACAGTACGGAAGAATTGGTGTAAGTTGGAAGAAGGACGTACTCTATTCAGTGAGACTAGTTTTGTAGATGTTGATGTAAAAATAAATACTTTTATGATGTGACTTGAAAATTGATTATTTATTTATTAATAAGTCAAAATGACTTACGGCAACAATGTTTTGAATTTTGCTTAGAACAGTACGAAATTTTTTAGTTGGAAGAAGACGTACTCTATTCATTAAATGTTTGTAGATAGTTGAGTAAAAAAATACTTTATGATGTTGACTTGATAAATGATTTTTATTATTAAATCAGTCAAAATGACTGTACGGAAACTAATGTTTGAGTTTTTTGATTAGTAACGTAGAAGATTATTTTTAGTTGGAGAAACTATCATTCATTAAAATGTTGTAATGTATGTAGAAATAATAATGTTGACTTGAAAATTGATGTTTATTTTTATAGTCAACATGACGGAAGGAATTTGCTTGTACGTCATAGTTTTGGGAAGAAGACGTACTTATTCAGTGAGACTAGTTTTGTAGATGGTTGATGTGAAAATAATACTTTTATGATGTGACATTGATAAACATGATTATTTTATTTATTTAAATCAAGTCAAAAATGACTGTACGGCAACTAATGTTTTGAAGTTTTTTGCTTAGTAACAGTACGGAAGAATGTTGTAGTTGGGAAGAAGGACGTACTCTATTCATGAGATAGTTTTGTAGATAGTTGATGTAAAATAATACTTTTATGATGTGACTTGATAAATTGATTATTTATTTATTTAAATCAAGTCAAAAATGACTGTAGGCAACTAATGTTTTGAAGTTTTTTGCTTAGTAACAGTACGGAAGATGTGTTTAGTTGGGAAGAAGGACGTACTCTATTCAGTGAGACTAGTTTTGTAGATGTTGATGTAGAAAATAATACTTTTATGATGGTGACTTGATAAAATTATTTTATTTATTAAATCAAGTCAAAAATGACTGTACGGCAACTAATGTTTTGAAGTTTTTTGCTTAGTACATACGGAAGAAATGTTTCAAAGTTGGAAGAAGAGACGTACTCTTATTCAGTGTAGATAGTTTTTTAGATGGTTGATGTAGAAAATATATTTTTATGATGTGACTTAAAATTGATTTTTATTTTATAAATCAAGTCAAAAATGACTGTACGGCAACTAATGTTTTGAATTTTTTGCTTAGTAACAGTACGAAGATTATGTATAGTTGGGAAGAAGACGTACTCTATTCAGTGAGATAGTTTTGTAGATAGTTGATGTAAAAATAATACTTTTATGATGGTGACTTGAAAATTGATTATTTTATTTATTTAAATCAAGTCAAAAATGACTGTACGGCAACTAATGTTTTGAAGTTTTTTGCTTAGTAACAGTACGGAAGATTATGTTGTAGTTGGGAAGAAGGACGTACTCTATTCAGTGAGACTAGTTTTGTAGATGGTTGATGTACAAAATAAATACTTTTATGATGTTGACTTGATAAACTGATTATTTTATTTATTTAAATCAAGTCAAAAATGACTGTACAGAAACTAATGTTTTGAAGTTTTTTGCTTAGTAACAGTACGGAAGATTATGTTATAGTTGGGAAGAAGAACGTACTCTATTCATTAAAAATAGTTTTGTAGATGGTTGATGTAGAAAATAAATACTTTTATGATGGTGACTTGGTAAGTTCCATGACCTAAGGCTTGTTACCTTCTCGGCTTCTTGTAGTGCTCTTATGTAGGCTTGTTGAGTGTAGGGGCGGGGGGTGGGGGTCGTGAAAGTAACATAATCCCTGTTGCCCCTCCTTCCCTTCACTGCTGAGACCATCATCATCACCACCACCAGCACCGCCACTACCAAACTTATTTTATTTTTATTTTATACAAAAACAAGTCAAAAATGACTGTACGGCAACTAATATTTTGAAGTTTTTTGCTTAGTAACAGTACGGAAGAATGTGTTGTAGTTGGGAAGAAGGACGTACTCTATTCAGTGAGACTAGTTTTGTAGATAGTTGATGTAAAAAATAATTATTTTTATGATGGTGACTTGATAAATTGATTATTTAATTTATTTAAATCAAGTCAAAAATGACTGTACAGAAACTAATGTTTTGAAGTTTTTTGCTTAGTAACAGTACGGAAGATTATGTTATAGTTGGGAAGAAGAACGTACTCTATTCATTAAAAATAGTTTTGTAGATGGTTGATGTAGAAAATAAATACTTTTATGATGGTGACTTGAAAAATTAATTTATTTATTTATTAAAATCAAGTCAAAAATGACTGTACGGAAACTAATGTTTTCAGTAACAACAGCTGGAACCGACGCAGCAGACCATACTGCGTGTGATTCAGTTGTTTTTAGAAAAGTTGTTGTGAAAATTACTTTTCTGTGGAATTTTATCTAAACTCATTTCACCATTAAAATGTACAATAACAAGTCAAAAAGCAGTTTGGTTAAAATTCGGTGATTTATTCTTTTATACATTAAAATGCTTTCAAACTGTTGAAACCGACGCAGCAGACTCTTCTGCGTGTGAAGAAGTAGTTTTCAGAAAAGTTGTTGTGAAAATTACTTTTTTGTGGAGTTTTATCGAAACTCATTTCACCATTAAAATGTACAATAACAAGTCAAAAAGCAGTTTGATTAAAATTCGGTGATTTATTTTTTTATACATTAAAGTGCTTTACCAACAGCTGAAACCGACGCAGCAGACCTTACTGCGTGTGAGTTAGTAGTTTACAGAAAAGTTGTAGTGAAAATTACTTTTCTGTGGAATTTTATCTAAACTCAATTTACCCTTAAAATCAAGTCAAAAATGACTATAAATAAGATGTGTTCGAAACTCGGTGATTTATTCTTTTATACATTAAAGTGCTTTCAAACTGTTGGAACCGACGCAGCAGACTTTTCTGCGTGTGAGTTAGTAGTTTACAGAAAAGTTGTAGTGAAAATTACTTTTCTGTGGAATTTTATCGAAACTCATTTCACCATTAAAATGTACAATAACAAGTCAAAAAGCAGTTTGGTTAAAATTCGGTGATTTATTCTTTTATACATTAAAGTGCTTTCAAACTGTTGGAACCGACGCAGCAGACTCTTCTGCGTGTGAGGTAGTAGTTTTTAGAAAAGTTGTTGTGAAAATTACTTTTCTGTGGAATTTTATCAAACTCATTTTACCCTTAAAATCAAGTCAAAAATGACTATAAAATAGATGTGTTCGAAACTCGGTGATTTATTTTTTATACATTAAAGTGCTTTCAAACTGTTGGAACCGACGCAGCAGACTCTTCTGCGTGTGAGTAGTAGTTTTCAGAAAAGTTGTTGTGAAAATTACTTTTCTGTGGAATTTTATCGAAACTCATTTCACCATTAAAATGTACAATAACAAGTCAAAAAGCAGTTTGGTTAAAATTCGGTGATTTATTCTTTTATACATTAAAGTGCTTTCAAACTGTTGAAACCGACGCAGCAGACTCTTCTGCGTGTGAAGAAGTAGTTTTCAGAAAAGTTGTTGTGAAAATTACTTTTCTGTGGAGTTTTATCGAAACTCATTTCACCATTAAAATGTACAATAACAAGTCAAAAAGCAGTTTGATTAAAATTCGGTGATTTATTTTTTTATACATTAAAGTGCTTTACCAACAGCTGAAACCGACGCAGCAGACCTTACTGCGTGTGATTCAGTTGTTTTTAGAAAAGTTGTTGTGAAAATTACTTTTCTGTGGAATTTTATCTAAACTCATTTTACCATTAAAATGTACAATAACAAGTCAAAAAGCAGTTTGATTAAAATTCGGTGATTTATTTTTTATACATTAAAGTGCTTTCAAACTGTTGAACCGACGCAGCAGACTCTTCTGCGTGTGAAGAAGTAGTTTTCAGAAAAGTTGTTGTGAAAATTACTTTTCTGTGGAGTTTTATCGAAACTTATTTCACCATTAAAATGTACAATAACAAGTCAAAAAGCAGTTTGATTAAAATTCGGTGATTTATTTTTTTATACATTAAAGTGCTTTACCAACAGCTGGAACCGACGCAGCAGACCTTACTGCGTGTGATTCAGTTGTTTTTAGAAAAGTTGTTGTGAAAATTACTTTTCTGTGGAATTTTATCTAAACTCATTTTACCATTAAAATCAAGTCAAAAATGACTATAAAAAGTTGTTCGAAACTCGGTGATTTATTCTTTTATACATTAAAGTGCTTTCAAACTGTTGGAAACCGACGCAGCAGACTCTTCTGCGTGTGAAGAAGTAGTTTTCAGAAAAGTTGTTGTGAAAATTACTTTTCTGTGGAATTTTATCGAAACTCATTTCACCATTAAAATGTACAATAACAAGTCAAAAAGCAGTTTGGTTAAAATTCGGTGATTTATTCTTTTATACATTAAAGTGCTTTCAAACTGTTGGAACCGACGCAGCAGACTCTTCTGCGTGTGAGGTAGTAGTTTTCAGAAAAGTTGTTGTGAAAATTACTTTTCTGTGGAATTTTATCGAAACTCATTTCACCATTAAAATGTACAATAACAAGTCAAAAAGCAGTTTGATTAAAACTCGGTGATTTATTTTTTTATACATTAAAGTGCTTTACCAACAGCTGAAACCGACGCAGCAGACCTTACTGCGTGTGATTCAGTTGTTTTTAGAAAAGTTGTTGTGAAAATTACTTTTCTGTGGAATTTTATCTAAACTCATTTTACCCTTAAAATCAAGTCAAAAATGACTATAAATAAGATGTGTTCGAAACTCGGTGATTTATTCTTTTGTAGCGACTTGATCCATCGCTCCAAACTTCACATGCAGTCTCTCACTATCTCAGACTTTCACCTCAAGCGCTCTAGGTGATAACACACAGTCTGAACCTCACGCGCTCCTCTTATCATCAGGCACCTTCAGGCACAGCAAGCACAAGCAATATCTCCGTGCATCTCGGACAGCTTATCACGGCTACCGAAACTACTAGTGTTCACGCGCTCGATCGACAACTGATCAACTGCCTCGACATCGAAGCTTCCAGCATCTCTGCTGCTCAGCATATAAGCTCTGGCGACACAAGCACTCTTCACGCAGTAAACGCAGTGCCCTCTAACTTCAACATCTTACTCGCGTCCCGGTACACACTACCGGTCATCACTACAGGAAGATGGTTCTCTACGCAGCCACACCGCGACTTCCTCTTGCGGCACTACACTCACACCCTTTCCTCTTAGCTCGTAGTTACCAATAAAGGCCTCACAGCCACAAAAGCCCATTCTGCCTCTTTGCCTGTTCAATGGAGTCACGTTAGACGATCAACTTAACTTTGGTCGGCCTCACGGCCGACCAACGATCCTCTACATTGGTGAGCCGGACGAATTCGCCTCCTTCGGACGCTCAAAAACTTAACTTTGGTCGGCCTCACGGCCGACCAACGATCCTCTACATTGGTGAGCCGGACGAATTCGCCTCCTTCAGACGCTCAAAACCAATTCCGCTATCCTCTACATTGGTTGCCAGACTCCCGTCCTTCGCCCTTCAAAATCCTTCTGAAACACTCCACAGGCTCTCTGCTGTCAGCTCCTGCCGTCGCGCACAGTTCTTCTGTACATCGTCTTCTGCACCACTCGGCAATTCACCTCAAGTCGCTCAGGCCAAAGCATTCACCACTGGACTGCCCAGCACCTCGTGTACAGCTGAAGCAACGGCACCAGGCAAGTCAAACTTTCTTTCGCACCTGGCTAACACTTTCCAGATCTGTCGCCTCAAAAGTTGGCGACAACGGGCTCGCAAAAACTCGCCCCCTCTCTGCTGATGCGGCGCTAACTAGCGCCTCGCGATCCTCAACTCGTCCGCCATCTACGGCCGCCTCTCGGCGCACTGGCTTTGGACAGGATTTGCGCTTTCTTCACTCAGCAAGCTCTGGAAATGGCTCTCGCAGATCTAACATCAACAGCAGCTCAACAACACTGGCATGGCCCTCGCACTTCCTTCTCCGGTAGCAGACGCTCGACTCACTGAAGCAGTCTCCCTCAAGCACTGGTAGCAGACGCTCGACTCACCGAAGCGCTCATCAACCTGACCCTCAGCACGTCTCGGCATCAACTCTCGACCGCCATCCTGGTTCTCCTCATCACCAAACGGTCAGTAGCTCGTTCAGCACAGATAATGTGAGCTCCCGCGCTTTTTTCAAAGTTAGTTACAGTCGTTTCGGTTCAAAGCTGCTCGCCGATCGAGAAAACGACTTGACTTTCGCGCACCTCTCTTTGCAGCAAACTCACTTCTGAACTTGAGCACCAGCGCTACAACTTTATCGCTTGCCGTTCGACTATCATCTGCTGATTACGTCTCCCTGCAGCTCCTTTCTCAAGCCAACTAACGCAGGATTCGAAGGTCACTCTTCGTTGTTATCACCAGCAACGCACTTGTACAGCTCTAGCTACTAATCTTAGCTTTATCAGCTCCTTGCTTTAACTAACCTCTAGTTTAGATAAAACTGTAAAACACAAACACACACTCGCTGTACACTAACCAACACACACACTGTGTAAACTGCTTTGTACAACTACACCTCGTACACACCTCTCCTGTCAACATCTTCAACACTAATCTTGCCTTTAGCCTTCGCGCAGACGCATGCAACTTCATCAACTTCTTCTGCTGTCGCCACAGTCGACAATTGCGCAGATTGAAACCACCACTGGTCACCGAGCACTCCTGACAGAATTGATGTAGAGCAAATCCGTCTTCTCTCAGCAACTCCACGTTCGAGACTACTCACGTGGTTTACGACCTCCTTCGACTGGACGTCTTCACTCGCAGTCAAACCACTGGTGGGGGGTAATGTAGCGACTTGATCCATCGCTCCAAACTTCACATGCAGTCTCTCACTATCTCAGACTTTCACCTCAAGCGCTCTAGGTGATAACACACAGTCTGAACTTCACGCGCTCCTCTTATCATCAGGCACCTTCAGGCACAGCAAGCACAAGCAATATCTCCGTGCATCTCGGACAGCTTATCACGGCTACCGAAACTACTAGTGTTCACGCGCTCGATCGACAACTGATCAACTGCCTCGCCATCGAAGCTTCCAGCATCTCTGCTGCTCAGCATATAAGCTCTGGCGACACAAGCACTCTTCACGCAGTAAACGCAGTGCCCTCTAACTTCAACATCTTACTCGCGTCCCGGTACACACTACCGGTCATCACTACAGGAAGATGGTTCTCTACGCAGCCACACCGCGACTTCCTCTTGCGGCACTACACTCACACCCTTTCCTCTTAGCTCGTAGTTACCAATAAAGGCCTCACAGCCACAAAAGCCCATTCTGCCTCTTTGCCTGTTCAATGGAGTCACGTTAGACGATCAACTTAACTTTGGTCGGCCTCACGGCCGACCAACGATCCTCTACACTTTTATACATTAAAGTGCTTTCAAACTGTTGGAACCGACGCAGCAGACTTTTCTGCGTGTGAGTTAGTAGTTTACAGAAAAGTTGTAGTGAAAATTACTTTTCTGTGGAATTTTATCGAAACTCATTTCACCATTAAAATGTACAATAACAAGTCAAAAAGCAGTTTGGTTAAAATTCGGTGATTTATTCTTTTATACATTAAAGTGCTTTCAAACTGTTGGAACCGACGCAGCAGACTCTTCTGCGTGTGATTCAGTTGTTTTTAGAAAAGTTGTTGTGAAAATTACTTTTCTGTGGAATTTTATCGAAACTCATTTCACCATTAAAATGTACAATAACAAGTCAAAAAGCAGTTTGGTTAAAATTCGGTGATTTATTCTTTTATACATTAAAGTGCTTGACCAACTGCTAAAAAAACGCAGCAGACTTTTCTGCGTGTGGGGTAGTAGTTTTCAAAAAAGTTGTTGTGAAAATTACTTTTCTGTGGAGTTTTATCGAAACTCATTTCACCATTAAAATGTACAATAACAAGTCAAAAAGCAGTTTGATTAAAATTCGGTGATTTATTTTTTTATACATTAAAGTGCTTTATCAACAGTTGGAACCGACGCAGCAGACCTTACTGCGTGTGATTCAGTTGTTTTTAGAAAAGTTGTTGTGAAAATTACTTTTCTGTGGAATTTTATCTAAACTCATTTTACCCTTAAAATCAAGTCAAAAATGACTGTACGGCAACTAATGTTTTGAAGTTCTTTGCTTAGTAACAGTACGGAAGAAGGTGTCAAAGTTGGGAAGAAAGACGTACTCTATTCATTAAAAATAGTTTTGTAAATAGTTGATGTAGAAAATAAATACTTTTATGATGGTGACTTGAAAAATTGATTATTTTATTTATTTAAATCAAGTCAAAAATGACTGTACGGCAACTAATGTTTTGAAGTTTTTTGCTTAGTAACAGTACGGAAGATTATGTTGTAGTTGGGAAGAAGGACGTACTCTATTCAGTGAGACTAGTTTTGTAGATAGTTGATGTACAAAATAAATACTTTTATGATGGTGACTTGATAAATTGATTATTTTATTTATTAAAATCAAGTCAAAAATGACTGTACGGCAACTAATGTTTTGAAATTTTTTGCTTAGTAACAGTACGGAAGAAAGTGTCAAAGTTGGGAAGAAAGACGTACTCTATTTATTAAAAATAGTTTTGTAGATAATTGATGTAGAAAATAAATACTTTTATGATGGTGACTTAAAAAATTGATTTATTTATTTATTTAAATCAAGTCAAAAATGACTATAAAATAGATGTGTTCGAAACTCGGTGATTTATTCTTTTATACATTAAAGTGCTTTACCAACAGCTAGAAACGACGCAGCAGACTCTTCTGCGTGTGAGGTAGTAGTTTTCAGAAAAGTTGTTGTGAAAATTACTTTTCTGTGGAATTTTATCGAAACTCATTTCACCATTAAAATGTACAATAACAAGTCAAAAAGCAGTTTGATTAAAACTCGGTGATTTATTTTTTTATACATTAAAGTGCTTTACCAACAGCTGGAACCGACGCAGCAGACCTTACTGCGTGTGAGTAGTAGTTTTCAGAAAAGTTGTTGTGAAAATTACTTTTCTGTGGAATTTTATCGAAACTCATTTCACCATTAAAATGTACAATAACAAGTCAAAAAGCATTTGTTAAAATCGGTGATTTATTTTTTATACATTAAAGTGCTTTACCAACAGCTGGAACCGACGCAGCAGACCTTACTGCGTGTGAGTTAGTGTTTTCAGAAAAGTTGTTGTGAAAATTACTTTTCTGTGGAATTTTATCGAAACTCATTTCACCATTAAAATGTACAATAACAAGTCAAAAAGCAGTTGTTGAAACTCGGTGATTTATTTTTTTATACATTAAAGTGCTTTACCAACGCTGGAACCGACGCAGCAGACTCTTCTGCGTGTGAGTAGTAGTTTTTCAGAAAAGTTGTTGTGAAAATTACTTTTCTGTGGAATTTTATCGAAACTCATTTCACCATTAAAATACAAAAAGCATAAAAGATGTTTGATAAATCGGTGATTTATTTTTTATACATTAAAGTGCTTTCAAACTGTTGGAACCGACGCAGCAGACTTTCTGCGTGTGAGTTAGTAGTTTTCAGAAAAGTTGTGTGAAAATTACTTTTCTGTGGAATTTTATCGAAACTCATTTACCATTAAAATGTACAATAAAAGTCAAAAAGCAGTTTGTTAAAATTCGGTGATTTATTTTTTATACATTAAAGTGCTTTACAACGTGAACCGACGCAGCAGACTCTTCTGCGTGTGAGTAGTAGTTTTCAGAAAAGTTGTTGTGAAAATTACTTTTCTGTGGATTTTATCGAAACTCATTTCACCATTAAAATGTACAATAACAAGTCAAAAAGCAGTTGATTAAAATCGGTGATTTATTTTTTTATACATTAAAGTGCTTTACAACAGCTGAACCGACGCAGCAGACCTTACTGCGTGTGATTCAGTTGTTTTTAGAAAAGTTGTTGTGAAAATTACTTTTCTGTGGAATTTTATCTAAACTCATTTACCTTAAAATCAGTCAAAAAGACTATAAAAAGATGTGTTCGAAACTCGGTGATTTATTCTTTTATACATTAAAGTGCTTTCAAACTGTTGGAACCGACGCAGCAGACTCTTCTGCGTGTGAGGTAGTAGTTTTCAGAAAAGTTGTTGTGAAAATTACTTTTCTGTGGAATTTTATCGAAACTCATTTCACCATTAAAATGTACAATAACAAGTCAAAAAGCAGTTTGTTAAAATCGGTGATTTATTTTTTATACATTAAAGTGCTTTACAACTGTGGAACCGACGCAGCAGACTCTTCTGCGTGTGAGTAGTGTTTTAGAAAAGTTGTTGTGAAAATTACTTTTCTGTGGAATTTTATCGAAACTCATTTACCATTAAAATGTCAAAACAAGTCAAAAAGCAGTGTGATTAAACTCGGTGATTTATTTTTTATACATTAAAGTGCTTTACCAACTGTGGAACCGACGCAGCAGACTCTTCTGCGTGTGAGTAGTAGTTTTCAGAAAAGTTGTTGTGAAAATTACTTTTCTGTGGAATTTTATCGAAACTCATTTACCATTAAAATGTACAATAACAAGTCAAAAACAGTTTGTTAAATTCGGTGATTTATTTTTTATACATTAAAGTGCTTTCAAACTGTTGGAACCGACGCAGCAGACCTTACTGCGTGTGAGTAGTAGTTTTCAGAAAAGTTGTTGTGAAAATTACTTTTCTGTGGAATTTTATCGAAACTCATTTACCTTAAAATAGTCAAAAAGTCAAAAAGAGTTGTTAAAATCGGTGATTTATTCTTTTATACATTAAAGTGCTTTCAAACTGTTGGAACCGACGCAGCAGACTTTCTGCGTGTGAGGTAGTAGTTTCAGAAAAGTTGTTGTGAAAATTACTTTTCTGTGGAATTTTATCGAAACTCATTTCACCATTAAAATGTACAATAACAAGTCAAAAAGCAGTTTGTTAAAATCGGTGATTTATTTTTTATACATTAAAGTGCTTTCAAACTGCTGGAAACGACGCAGCAGACTCTTCTGCGTGTGAGGTAGTGTTTTCAGAAAAGTTGTTGTGAAAATTACTTTTCTGTGGAATTTTATCGAAACTCATTTACCATTAAAATGTACAATAACAAGTCAAAAAGCAGTTTGTTAAAATTCGGTGATTTATTTTTTATACATTAAAGTGCTTTCAAAGTTGGAACCGACGCAGCAGACTTCTGCGTGTGAGTCAGTAGTTTTTCAGAAAAGTTGTTGTGAAAATTACTTTTCTGTGGAATTTTATCAAACTCATTTACCTTAAATACAAGTAAAAGACATAAAAGATGTGTTCGAAATCGGTGATTTATTCTTTTATACATTAAAGTGCTTTCAAACTGTGGAAACCGACGCAGCAGACTCTTCTGCGTGTGAGTAGTAGTTTACAGAAAAGTTGTAGTGAAAATTACTTTTCTGTGGAATTTTATCGAAACTCATTTCCCATTAAAATGTACAATAACAAGTCAAAAAGCAGTTTGGTTAAATTCGGTGATTTATTCTTTTATACATTAAAGTGCTTTCCAAACTGTTGAAACCGACGCAGCAGACTCTTCTGCGTGTGAGTAGTGTTTTCAGAAAAGTTGTTGTGAAAATTACTTTTCTGTGGAATTTTATCAAACTCATTTACCATTAAAATGTACAATACAAGTCAAAAAGCAGTTGATTAAAATCGGTGATTTATTTTTTATACATTAAAGTGCTTTAAACGTTGGAAACGACGCAGCAGACTACTGCGTGTGATAGTAGTTTTAGAAAGTTGTTGTGAAAATTACTTTTCTGTGGATTTTATCAAACTCATTTTACCTTAAAAATCAAGTCAAAAATGACTGTTAGAACTAATGTTTGAAATTTTTGCTTAGTAACAGTAGGAAGATGTTGTCAAAGTTGGGAAGAAGACGTACTCTATCAGTGAATAGTTTTGTAGATAGTTGATGTAAAATAAATACTTTATGATGGTGACTTGAAAATGATTATTTATTATTTAAATCAAGTCAAAAATGACTGTACGGCAACTAATGTTTTGAAGTTTTTTGCTTAGTAACAGTACGGAAGATATGTTGTAGTTGGGAAGAAGGACGTACTCTATTCAGTGAGACTAGTTTTGTAGATGGTTGATGTAAAAATAAATACTTTTATGATGGTGACTTGATAAATTGATTATTTATTTATTTAAATCAAGTCAAAAATGACTGTACGGCAACTAATGTTTTGAAGTTTTTTGCTTAGTAACAGTACGGAAGAATGTTGTAGTTGGGAAGAAGACGTACTCTATTCAGTGAGACTAGTTTTGTAGATGGTTGATGTACAAAATAAATACTTTTATGATGGTGACTTGAAAATTGATTATTTTTTATTAAATCAAGTCAAAAATGACTGTACGGAAACTAATGTTTTGAAGTTTTTTGCTTAGTAACAGTACGGAAGAATGTGTGTAGTTGGGAAGAAAGACGTACTCTATTCAGTGAGACTAGTTTTGTAGATGGTTGATGTAGAAAATAAATACTTTTATGATGGTGACTTGAAAAATTGATTATTTATTTATTTAAACAAGTCAAAAATGACTGTAGAAATAATGTTTGAAGTTTTTGCTTTATACAGTAGAAGATGTTTCAAAGTGGAAAGAAGACGACTCTATTCATGTGAGAGTAGTTTTGTAAAAGTTGATGTAAAAATACTTTTTGATGTTTATCTGAAAATGATTATTATTATTAAATCAAGTCAAAATGACTGATAAAATAATGTGTTGAATGTATTTTTCTTTAACATTAAAGTGTTTACAACAGCTGAAACGACGCAGCAGACTCTACTGCGTGTGAGTAGTAGTTTCAGAAAAGTTGTTGTGAAAATTACTTTTCTGTGGAATTTTATCAAACTCATTTCACCTTAAAATGTCAATACAAGTCAAAAAGATGTTGTTCAAAATTCGGTGATTTATTTTTTATACATTAAAGTGCTTTCAAAGCTGAACCGACGCAGCAGACTTATTGCGTGTGAGTAGTGTTTTAGAAAAGTTGTGTGAAAATTACTTTTCTGTGGAATTTTATCAAACTCATTTACCTTAAAATCAAGTCAAAATGACTAAAAATAGATGTGTTCGAAACTCGGTGATTTATTCTTTTATACATTAAAGTGCTTTCAAACTGTTGGAACCGACGCAGCAGACTCTTCTGCGTGTGAGGTAGTAGTTTTCAGAAAAGTTGTTGTGAAAATTACTTTTCTGTGGAATTTTATCGAAACTCATTTCACCATTAAAATGTACAATAAAAGTCAAAAAGCAGTTGATTAAACTCGGTGATTTATTTTTTATACATTAAAGTGCTTTCACAACAGCTGAACCGACGCAGCAGACCTTACTGCGTGTGAGTTAGTGTTTTTAGAAAAGTTGTTGTGAAAATTACTTTTCTGTGGAATTTTATCGAAACTCATTTCACCATTAAAATGTACAATAACAAGTCAAAAAGCAGTTTGATTAAAATTCGGTGATTTATTTTTTTATACATTAAAGTGCTTTACCAACAGCTGGAACCGACGCAGCAGACCTTACTGCGTGTGATTCAGTTGTTTTTAGAAAAGTTGTTGTGAAAATTACTTTTCTGTGGAATTTTATCAAACTCATTTACCATTAAAATGTACAATAACAGTCAAAAAGCAGTTTGTTAAAATTCGGTGATTTATTTTTTATACATTAAAGTGCTTTACCAACAGCTGGAACCGACGCAGCAGACCTTACTGCGTGTGATTCAGTTGTTTTTAGAAAAGTTGTTGTGAAAATTACTTTTCTGTGGAATTTTATCGAAACTCATTTCACCATTAAAATGTACAATAACAAGTCAAAAAGCAGTTTGATTAAAATTCGGTGATTTATTCTTTTTATACATTAAAGTGCTTTACCAACAGCTGGAACCGACGCAGCAGACTTTCTGCGTGTGAAGTAGTTTTTCAGAAAAGTTGTTGTGAAAATTACTTTTCTGTGGAATTTTATCGAAACTCATTTCACCATTAAAATGTACAATAACAAGTCAAAAAGCAGTTTGATTAAAATTCGGTGATTTATTTTTTTATACATTAAAGTGCTTTACCAACAGCTGGAACCGACGCAGCAGACCTTACTGCGTGTGATTCAGTTGTTTTTAGAAAAGTTGTTGTGAAAATTACTTTTCTGTGGAATTTTATCTAAACTCATTTTACCCTTAAAATCAAGTCAAAAATGACTATAAAATAGATGTGTTCGAAACTCGGTGATTTATTCTTTTATACATTAAAGTGCTTGACCAACTGCTAAAAAAACGCAGCAGACTTTTCTGCGTGTGAGGTAGTAGTTTTCAAAAAAGTTGTTGTGAAAATTACTTTTCTGTGGAGTTTTATCGAAACTCATTTCACCATTAAAATGTACAATAACAAGTCAAAAAGCAGTTTGATTAAAATTCGGTGATTTATTTTTTTATACATTAAAGTGCTTTATCAACAGTTGGAACCGACGCAGCAGACCTTACTGCGTGTGATTCAGTTGTTTTTAGAAAAGTTGTTGTGAAAATTACTTTTCTGTGGAATTTTATCTAAACTCATTTTACCCTTAAAATCAAGTCAAAAATGACTGTACGGCAACTAATGTTTTGAAGTTCTTTGCTTAGTAACAGTACGGAAGAAGGTGTCAAAGTTGGGAAGAAAGACGTACTCTATTCATTAAAAATAGTTTTGTAAGTAGTTGATGTAGAAAATAAATACTTTTATGATGGTGACTTGAAAAATTGATTATTTTATTTATTTAAATCAAGTAAAAATGACTGTACGGCAACTAATGTTTTGAAGTTTTTTGCTTAGTAACAGTACGGAAGATTATGTTGTAGTTGGGAAGAAGGACGTACTCTATTCAGTGAGACTAGTTTTGTAGATAGTTGATGTACAAAATAAATACTTTTATGATGGTGACTTGATAAATTGATTATTTTATTTATTTAAATCAAGTCAAAAATGACTGTACGGAAACTAATGTTTTGAAGTTTTTTGCTTAGTAACAGTACGGAAGAATGTGTTGTAGTTGGGAAGAAAGACGTACTCTATTTAGTGAGACTAGTTTTGTAGATGGTTGATGTAGAAAATAAATACTTTTATGATGGTGACTTGAAAAATTGATTATTTTATTTATTAAAATCAAGTCAAAAATGACTGTACGGCAACTAATGTTTTGAAATTTTTTGCTTAGTAACAGTACGGAAGAAGTGTCAAAGTTGGGAAGAAAGACGTACTCTATTTATTAAAAATAGTTTTGTAGATAATTGATGTAGAAAATAAATACTTTTATGATGGTGACTTAAAAATTGATTTATTTATTTATTTAAATCAAGTCAAAAATGACTATAAAATAGATGTGTTCGAAACTCGGTGATTTATTCTTTTATACATTAAAGTGCTTTACCAACAGCTAGAAACGACGCAGCAGACTCTTCTGCGTGTGAGGTAGTAGTTTTCAGAAAAGTTGTTGTGAAAATTACTTTTCTGTGGAATTTTATCGAAACTCATTTCACCATTAAAATGTACAATAACAAGTCAAAAAGCAGTTTGATTAAAATTCGGTGATTTATTTTTTTATACATTAAAGTGCTTTACCAACAGCTGGAACCGACGCAGCAGACCTTACTGCGTGTGATTCAGTTGTTTTTAGAAAAGTTGTTGTGAAAATTACTTTTCTGTGGAATTTTATCTAAACTCATTTTACCCTTAAAATCAAGTCAAAAATGACTATAAATAAGATGTGTTCGAAACTCGGTGATTTATTCTTTTATACATTAAAGTGCTTTCAAACTGTTGGAACCGACGCAGCAGACTTTTCTGCGTGTGAGTTAGTAGTTTACAGAAAAGTTGTAGTGAAAATTACTTTTCTGTGGAATTTTATCGAAACTCATTTCACCATTAAAATGTACAATAACAAGTCAAAAAGCAGTTTGGTTAAAATTCGGTGATTTATTCTTTTATACATTAAAGTGCTTTCAAACTGTTGGAACCGACGCAGCAGACTCTTCTGCGTGTGAGGTAGTAGTTTTTAGAAAAGTTGTTGTGAAAATTACTTTTCTGTGGAATTTTATCAAAACTCATTTTACCCTTAAAATCAAGTCAAAAATGACTATAAAATAGATGTGTTCGAAACTCGGTGATTTATTCTTTTATACATTAAAGTGCTTTCAAACTGTTGGAACCGACGCAGCAGACTTTTCTGCGTGTGAGTAGTAGTTTTCAGAAAAGTTGTTGTGAAAATTACTTTTCTGTGGAATTTTATCGAAACTCATTTCACCATTAAAATGTACAATAACAAGTCAAAAAGCAGTTTGATTAAAACTCGGTGATTTATTTTTTTATACATTAAAGTGCTTTCAAACTGTGGAAACGACGCAGCAGACTCTTCTGCGTGTGAGTAGTAGTTTTCAGAAAAGTTGTTGTGAAAATTACTTTTCTGTGGAATTTTATCGAAACTCATTTCACCATTAAAATGTACAATAACAAGTCAAAAAGCAGTTTGATTAAAATTCGGTGATTTATTTTTTTATACATTAAAGTGCTTTCAAACTGTTGAACCGACGCAGCAGACTTTCTGCGTGTGAGGTAGTAGTTTACAGAAAAGTTGTAGTGAAAATTACTTTTCTGTGGAATTTTATCGAAACTCATTTCACCATTAAAATGTACAATAACAAGTCAAAAAGCAGTTTGATTAAAATTCGGTGATTTATTTTTTTATACATTAAAGTGCTTTACCAACAGCTGGAACCGACGCAGCAGACCTTACTGCGTGTGATTCAGTTGTTTTTAGAAAAGTTGTTGTGAAAATTACTTTTCTGTGGAATTTTATCTAAACTCATTTTACCCTTAAAATCAAGTCAAAAATGACTATAAAATAGATGTGTTCGAAACTCGGTGATTTATTCTTTTATACATTAAAGTGCTTTCAAACTGTTGGAACCGACGCAGCAGACTCTTCTGCGTGTGAAGAGTAGTTTTCAGAAAAGTTGTTGTGAAAATTACTTTTCTGTGGAATTTTATCGAAACTCATTTCACCATTAAAATGTACAATAACAAGTCAAAAAGCAGTTTGATTAAAATTCGGTGATTTATTCTTTTATACATTAAAGTGCTTTCAAACTGTTGAAACCGACGCAGCAGACTCTTCTGCGTGTGAAGAAGTAGTTTTCAGAAAAGTTGTTGTGAAAATTACTTTTCTGTGGAATTTTATCAAACTCATTTTACCCTTAAAATCAAGTCAAAAATGACTATAAAATAGATGTGTTCGAAACTCGGTGATTTATTCTTTTATACATTAAAGTGCTTTCAAACTGTTGAAACCGACGCAGCAGACTCTTCTGCGTGTGAGGTAGTAGTTTTCAGAAAAGTTGTTGTGAAAATTACTTTTCTGTGGAATTTTATCGAAACTCATTTCACCATTAAAATGTACAATAACAAGTCAAAAAGCAGTTTGGTTAAAATTCGGTGATTTATTTTTTATACATTAAAGTGCTTTCAAACTGCAGGAAACGACGCAGCAGACTCTTCTGCGTGTAAGGTAGTAGTTTTTAGAAAAGTTGTTGTGAGAATTACTTTTCTGTGGAATTTTATCCAAACTCATTTTACCCTTAAAATCAAGTCAAAAATGAATGTTTGGCAACTAATGTTTTGAAGTTTTTTGATTAGTAACAGTACGGAAGAATGTGTTGTAGTTGGGAAGAAGGACGTACTCTATTCAGTGAGACTAGTTTTGTAGATGGTTGATGTACAAAATAAATACTTTTATGATGGTGACTTGAAAAATTGATTTATTTATTATTTAAATCAAGTCAAAAATGACTGTTGGCAACTAATGTTTTGAAGTTTTTTGCTTAGTAACAGTACGGAAGAATGTGTTGTAGTTGGGAAGAAGGACGTACTCTATTCAGTGAGACTAGTTTTGTAGATGGTTGATGTACAAAATAAATACTTTTATGATGGTGACTTGAAAAATTGATTTATTTATTTATTTAAATCAAGTCAAAAATGACTGTTTGGCAACTAATGTTTTGAAGTTTTTTGCTTAGTAACAGTACGGAAGAATGTGTCAAAGTTGGGAAGAAGGACGTACTCTATTCATTAAAACTAATTTTGTAAATAATTGATGTACAAAATAAATACTTTTATGATGGTGACTTGAAAAATTGATTTATTTATTTATTTAAATCAAGTCAAAAATGACTGTACGGCAACTAATGTTTTGAAGTTTTTTGCTTAGTAACAGTACGGAAGAATGTGTTGTAGTTGGGAAGAAGGACGTACTCTATTCAGTGAGACTAGTTTTGTAGATGGTTGATGTACAAAATAAATACTTTTATGATGGTGACTTGAAAAATTGATTTATTTATTTATTTAAATCAAGTCAAAAATGACTGTACGGCAACTAATGTTTTGAAGTTTTTTGCTTAGTAACAGTACGGAAGAATATGTTGTAGTTGGGAAGAAGGACGTACTCTATTCAGTGAGACTAGTTTTGTAGATGGTTGATGTACAAAATAAATACTTTTATGATGGTGACTTGAAAAATTGATTTATTTATTTATTTAAATCAAGTCAAAAATGACTGTTTGGCAACTAATGTTTTGAAGTTTTTTGCTTAGTAACAGTACGGAAGAATGTGTCAAGTTGGGAAGAAGGACGTACTCTATTCATTAAAACTAATTTTGTAAATAATTGATGTACAAAATAAATACTTTTATGATGGTGACTTGAAAAATTGATTTAATTAATAATTAAAATCAAGTCAAAAATGACTGTACGGCAATTCATGTTTTGAAACTTTTTTCTTAATAACAGTACGGAAGAATGTGTTGTAGTTGGGAAGAAGGACGTACTCTATTTAGTGAGACTAGTTTTGTAGATGGTTGATGTACAAAATAAATACTTTTATG
This sequence comes from Tyrophagus putrescentiae, assembly GCA_024499935.1. NCBI lineage: Eukaryota > Metazoa > Arthropoda > Arachnida > Sarcoptiformes > Acaridae > Tyrophagus > Tyrophagus putrescentiae. Next base: position 15,509,388 of record JAMZRA010000005.1, read on the forward strand.
ATAGTGACTTGAAAAATTGATTATTTTATTTATTTAAATCAAGTCAAAAATGACTATAAAATAGATTGATTCGAAACTCGGTGATTTATTTTTTTGTACATTAAAGTGCTCCTCCAACTGCTGGAAAAGACGCAGCAGACTCTTTTGCGTGTGAGGTAGTAGTTTTCTTTTAAGATCTGAGCCAGAATAGGACAGATCAGTGGTGGGGTGAATGGAAATAATTTTTAATTGATTTCAGTGTACAACGTCATCATCATCCTCATAATGTTATTTCAAAGTTTTGTTTGACTCTTTATTTAATCCCCAAATAATGTTTCTTTGTTTATTTCAAGCACAAAACAGAGATTAAATAAAGATCCAAGCCAGATTAGGACAGATCAGTGGTGGGGTGAATGGAAAAATTTTTTAATTGATTTCAGTGTACAACATCATCTTCATTTTCATAATGTTATTTCAAAGGTTTGTTTGACTCTTTATTTAATCCCCAAAATTTGTTTCTTTGCTCATTTCAAGCACAAAACAGAGATTAAATATTGATCTGAGCCAGAATAGAACAGATCAGTGGTGGGGTAAGCGGAAATAATTTTTAATTGATTTCATTGTACAACATTAACATCTATGTCCAGTTCTCTGGTCCCTGACTAAGGCCTTATTCTGGTTCGTAGTACTCTTATTAGGCCGTTGAGGGTAGGGCAGGGCGGGGTCGTATCGGCCGCTGGGCGGCCTGAGTAGACTATTAGACTATGTTACTACAATAACAAGTCAAAAAGCAGTTTGGTTAAAATTCGGTGATTTTTATTTTTATACATTAAAGTGCTTTCAAACTGCAGGAAACAACGCAGCAGACTCTTCTGCGTGTGAGGTAGTAGTTTTCAGAAAAGTTGTTGCGAAAAAATTCTATTTGTGCAATTTTAATCGAAACTCATTTCACCATTAAAATGTACAATAACAATCAAAAGCAGTTTGGTTAAAATTCGGTGATTTTTATTTTATACATTAAAGTGCTTTCAAACTGCAGGAAACGACGCAGCAGACTCTTCTGCGTGTAAGGTAGTAGTTTTTAGAAAAGTTGTTGTGAGAATTACTTTTCTGTGGAATTTTATCGAAACTCATTTTACCATTAAAATGTACAATAACAAGTCAAAAAGCAGTTTGGTTAAAATTCGGTGATTTTTATTTTTATACATTAAAGTGCTTTCAAACTGCAGGAAACGACGCAGCAGACTCTTCTGCGTGTAAGGTAGTAGTTTTTAGAAAAGTTGTTGTGAAATATACTTTTTGTGGAATTTTATGAAACTCATTTACCATTAAAATGACAATAACAAGTCAAAAGCAGTTTGGTTAAAATTCGGTGATTTTTTTTTTAACATTAAAGTGCTTTCAAACTGCAGGAAACGACGCAGCAGACTCTTCTGCGTGTAGGTAGTAGTTTTTAGAAAGTTGTTGTGAAAATTACTTTTCTGTGGAATTTTATCCAAACTCATTTTACCTTAATGAAATACAAGTCAAAAAGCAGTTTGGTAAAATTGGTTTTATTTTTTTATACATAAAGTGTTTCAAACTGCAGGAAAGACGCAGCAGACTCTTCTGCGTGTGAGGTAGTAGTTTTTAGAAAAGGTTGTGTAAAATTACTTTTTGTGGATTTTAATAAACTATTTACTTAATAAATCAAGTCAAAAAGAGTTTGGAACAATCGGTTTATTTTTGCTTATACAGTACAAGTGTTTCAATGGGAACGACGCAGAGACTCTTCTGCGTGTAGGATAGTTTTTAGATGTTGTGTAAAAATATACTTTTTGATTGATTGAAAATGATTTTTATATTAAAATCAAGTCAAAAATGAGTTTGGAAAATGTTTTGAATTTTTTTGTTAGTAACATACGGAGAATGTGTTCAAGTGGGAAAAGAGACGTACTCTATTCTGTAAGTAGTAGTTTTGTAAAAAGTTGATGTCAAAATAATACTTTTATGATGGTTACTTGAAATGATTTACATTATAATTAAATCAAGTCAAAAAGACTGTTTGGAATATCTGTTTTGAATTTTTATACATACGAAGATGTTTCAAAGTTGGGAAAAGGACGTACTCTATTCGTGTAAGACTAGTTTTTAGAAAAGTTGATGTGACAAATAATACTTTATGATGGTGACTTGAAAAATGATTTTATTATAAATCAAGTCAAAAATGACTGTTGGCAATAATGTTTTGAAGTTTTTTGTTATAACAGTACGGAAGAATGTGTTGTAGTTGGGAAGAAGGACGTACTCTATTCAGTGAGACTAGTTTTGTAGATGGTTGATGTACAAAATAAATACTTTTATGATGGTGACTTGAAAAATTGATTTATTTATTTATTAAATCAAGTCAAAAATGACTGTACGGCAACTAATGTTTTGAAGTTTTTTGCTTAGTAACAGTACGGAAGAATGTGTTGTAGTTGGGAAGAAGGACGTACTCTATTTAGTGAGACTAGTTTTGTAGATGGTTGATGTACAAAATAAATACTTTTATGATGGTGACTTGAAAAATTGATTTATTTATTTATTTAAATCAAGTCAAAAATGACTGTACGGCAACTAATGTTTTGAAGTTTTTTGCTTAGTAACAGTACGGAAGAATATGTTGTAGTTGGGAAGAAGGACGTACTCTATTCAGTGAGACTAGTTTTGTAGATGGTTGATGTACAAAATAAATACTTTTATGATGGTGACTTGAAAAATTGATTTATTTATTTATTTAAATCAAGTCAAAAATGACTGTTTGGCAACTAATGTTTTGAAGTTTTTTGCTTAGTAACAGTACGGAAGAATGTGTCAAAGTTGGGAAGAAGGACGTACTCTATTCATTAAAACTAATTTTGTAAATAATTGATGTACAAAATAAATACTTTTATGATGGTGACTTGAAAAATTGATTTAATTAATAATTAAAATCAAGTCAAAAATGACTGTACGGCAATTCATGTTTTGAAACTTTTTTCTTAATAACAGTACGGAAGAATGTGTTGTAGTTGGGAAGAAGGACGTACTCTATTTAGTGAGACTAGTTTTGTAGATGGTTGATGTAGAAAATAAATACTTTTATGATAGTGACTTGAAAAATTGATTATTTTATTTATTTAAATCAAGTCAAAAATGACTATAAAATAGATTGATTCGAAACTCGGTGATTTATTTTTTTGTACATTAAAGTGCTCCTCCAACTGCTGGAAAAGACGCAGCAGACTCTTTTGCGTGTGAGGTAGTAGTTTTCTTTTAAGATCTGAGCCAGAATAGGACAGATCAGTGGTGGGGTGAATGGAAATAATTTTTAATTGATTTCAGTGTACAACGTCATCATCATCCTCATAATGTTATTTCAAAGTTTTGTTTGACTCTTTATTTAATCCCCAAATAATGTTTCTTTGTTTATTTCAAGCACAAAACAGAGATTAAATAAAGATCCAAGCCAGATTAGGACAGATCAGTGGTGGGGTGAATGGAAAAATTTTTTAATTGATTTCAGTGTACAACATCATCTTCATTTTCATAATGTTATTTCAAAGGTTTGTTTGACTCTTTATTTAATCCCCAAATTTGTTTCTTTGCTTTTCAGCACAAACAGAGATTAAATATTGATCTGAGCAGAATAAAGATCATGGGGGTAAGCGGAAATAATTTTTAATTATTTCATTGTAAAATTAACATCTATGTCACAGTTCTTGGTTCATTCTAAGCTTTCACCTTCCTATAGTACTCTTATGAGCTCTGGTGGGGTGAGGATTTTAGATTTCAGGTACAATATCTCTTCAAATGTGTATTTCGGTTGGTGACTTTTATTTAACTATGTTTCTGCTCATTCAAGCACAAAACAAGATTAAATATGATTGGGTAAAATCGGTGATTTTTATTGTTTATACATTAAATGCTTCAACTGCAGGAACACGCAGCTCACTCTTCTCGTGTAGTAGTATTTAGAAAAGTTGTTGGAGAGTTCATTGTGCATTTTATCGCACTCATGTAACCATTAAATGTTACAATAACAAGTCAAAAAGCAGTTTGGTTAAAATTCGGTGATTTTTATTTTTATACATTAAAGTGCTTTCAAACTGCAGGAAACACGCAGCAGACTCTTCTGCGTGTGAGGTAGTAGTTTTCAGAAAAGTTGTTGTGAAAAAATTCTTTTGTGGCAATTTTAATGAAACTCATTTACCATTAAAATGACAATAACAAGTCAAAAAGCAGTTTGGTTAAAATTCGGTGATTTTTATTTTTATACATTAAAGTGCTTTCAAACTGCAGGAAACGACGCAGCAGACTCTTCTGCGTGTAGGTAGTAGTTTTTAGAAAAGTTGTTGTGAGAATTACTTTTCTGTGGAATTTTATCCAAACTCATTTTACCATTAAAATGCACAATAACAAGTCAAAAAGCAGTTTGGTTAAAATTCGTGATTTTTATTTTATAACATTAAAGTGCTTTCAAACTGCAGGAAACAACGCAGCAGACTCTTCTGCGTGAGGTAGTAGTTTTGTAGAAAAGTTGTGTGAGAAATTATTTTTGTGGAATTTAATCAAACTCATTTACCATTAATGTACAATACAAGTCAAAAAGCAGTTTGGTTAACAATTCGTGATTTTTTTTAAAACATTAAAGTGCTTTCAGAACTGCGGAAAAGCGCACGACTCTTCTGCGTGTAGTAGTAGTTTTTAGAAAGTTGTTGTCAAAAAATTACTTTTTGGAATTTTATTGAAATCATTTTTACCATTAAATGTAAATCAAGTCAAAAAGCATGTTGGTAAAATGTGTTGATTTTTTTTATACATTAGGAAGAATTGTTTAAATGGGAAAGAGGAGCGTACTCTATTCGTGTAGGATAGTTTTGTAGAAAAGTTGTGTAAAATATACTTTTTGTGGACTTGAAAATATTTACTTTATTAAATCAAGTCAAAAATGATGTTGGCAACTAATGTTTTGAAGTTTTTTGTTAGTAACAGTACGGAAGAATGTGTTGTAGTTGGGAAGAAGGACGTACTCTATTCAGTGAGACTAGTTTTGTAGATGGTTGATGTACAAAATAAATACTTTTATGATGGTGACTTGAAAAATTGATTTATTTATTTATTTAAATCAAGTCAAAAATGACTGTACGGCAACTAATGTTTTGAAGTTTTTTGCTTAGTAACAGTACGGAAGAATATGTTGTAGTTGGGAAGAAGGACGTACTCTATTCAGTGAGACTAGTTTTGTAGATGGTTGATGTACAAAATAAATACTTTTATGATGGTGACTTGAAAAATTGATTTAATTAATAATTAAAATCAAGTCAAAAATGACTGTACGGCAATTCATGTTTTGAAACTTTTTTCTTAATAACAGTACGGAAGAATGTGTTGTAGTTGGGAAGAAGGACGTACTCTATTTAGTGAGACTAGTTTTGTAGATGGTTGATGTAGAAAATAAATACTTTTATGATAGTGACTTGAAAAATTGATTATTTATTTATTTAAATCAAGTCAAAAATGACTATAAAATAGATTGATTCGAAACTCGGTGATTTATTTTTTTGTACATTAAAGTGCTCCTCCAACTGCTGGAAAAGACGCAGCAGACTCTTTTGCGTGTGAGGTAGTAGTTTTCTTTAAGATCTGAGCCAGAATAGGACAGATCAGTGGTGGGGTGAATGGAAATAATTTTTAATTGATTTCAGTGTACAACGTCATCATCATCCTCATAATGTTATTTCAAAGTTTTGTTTGACTCTTTATTTAATCCCCAAATAATGTTTCTTTGTTTATTTCAAGCACAAAACAGAGATTAAATAAAGATCCAAGCCAGATTAGGACAGATCAGTGGTGGGGTGAATGGAAAAATTTTTTAATTGATTTCAGTGTACAACATCATCTTCATTTTCATAATGTTATTTCAAAGGTTTGTTTGACTCTTTATTTAATCCCCAAAATTTGTTTCTTTGCTCATTTCAAGCACAAAACAGAGATTAAATATTGATCTGAGCCAGAATAGAACAGATCAGTGGTGGGGTAAGCGGAAATAATTTTTAATTGATTTCATTGTACAACATTAACATCTATGTCACAGTTCTCTGGTCCCTGACCTAAGGCCTTTCACCTTCTCGGCTTCCAGTAGTACTCTTATGTAGGCTCGTTGAGGGTAGGGCAGGGCGGGGGTCGTATCGGCCGCTGGGCGGCCTGAGTAGACTATTAGACTATGTTACTACAATAACAAGTCAAAAAGCAGTTTGGTTAAAATTCGGTGATTTTTATTTTTATACATTAAAGTGCTTTCAAACTGCAGGAAACAACGCAGCAGACTCTTCTGCGTGTGAGGTAGTAGTTTTCAGAAAAGTTGTTGCGAAAAAATTCTATTTGTGCAATTTTAATCGAAACTCATTTCACCATTAAAATGTACAATAACAAGTCAAAAAGCAGTTTGGTTAAAATTCGGTGATTTTTATTTTTATACATTAAAGTGCTTTCAAACTGCAGGAAACGACGCAGCAGACTCTTCTGCGTGTAAGGTAGTAGTTTTTAGAAAAGTTGTTGTGAGAATTACTTTTCTGTGGAATTTTATTGAAACTCATTTTACCATTAAAATGCACAATAACAAGTCAAAAAGCAGTTTGGTTAAAATTCGGTGATTTTTATTTTTATACATTAAAGTGCTTTCAAACTGCAGGAAACGACGCAGCAGACTCTTCTGCGTGTAAGGTAGTAGTTTTTAGAAAAGTTGTTGTGAGAATTACTTTTCTGTGGAATTTTATCCAAACTCATTTTACCATTAAAATGCACAATAACAAGTCAAAAAGCAGTTTGGTTAAAATTCGGTGATTTTTATTTTTATACATTAAAGTGCTTTCAAACTGCAGGAAACGACGCAGCAGACTCTTCTGCGTGTAAGGTAGTAGTTTTTAGAAAAGTTGTTGTGAAAATTACTTTCTGTGGAATTTTATCGAAACTCATTTTACCATTAAAATGCACAATAACAAGTCAAAAAGCAGTTTGGTTAAAATTCGGTGATTTTTATTTTTATACATTAAAGTGCTTTCAAACTGCAGGAAACGACGCAGCAGACTCTTTGCGTGTAGGTAGTAGTTTTTAGAAAAGTTGTTGTGAAATTACTTTTGTGAATTTTATAAAACTCATTTTACCATTAAAATGTACAATAACAAGTCAAAAAGCGTTTGGTAAAATGTCTTGATTTTTTTTTATACATGTACAAGATGCTTTCAAATGAGGAAACGACGAGCAGACTCTTCTGCGTGAGTATAGTTTTTAGAAAAGTTGTGTGAAAAAATACTTTTTGTGGAATTTAGAAACATATTTTACATTAATAAATACAAGTCAAAAAGAGTTTGGCAAAATTCTTGAAGTTTTTTTTATACAGTACGAAGTGTTGTCAAAGTTGGGAAGAAGCACGTACTCTTCTATTAAGTAGTAGTTTGTAGAAAAGTTGATGTACAAATAATACTTTTATGTGGACTTGAAAAATTCATTTATTAATAATTAAATCAAGTCAAAATGACTGTGGCAATTTATGTTTTGAACGTTTTTTTTATAACAGTACGGAAGATTGTTGTAGTTGGGAAGAAGGACGTACTCTATTTAGTGAGACTAGTTTTGTAGATGGTTGATGTACAAAATAAATACTTTTATGATGGTGACTTGAAAAATTGATTTATTATATTAAAATCAAGTCAAAAATGACTGTACGGCAACTAATGTTTTGAAGTTTTTTGCTTAGTAACAGTACGGAAGAATATGTTGTAGTTGGGAAGAAGGACGTACTCTATTCAGTGAGACTAGTTTTGTAGATGGTTGATGTACAAAATAAATACTTTTATGATGGTGACTTGAAAAATTGATTTATTTATTATTTAAATCAAGTCAAAAATGACTGTACGGCAACTAATGTTTTGAAGTTTTTTGCTTAGTAACAGTACGGAAGAATATGTTGTAGTTGGGAAGAAGGACGTACTCTATTCAGTGAGACTAGTTTTGTAGATGGTTGATGTACAAAATAAATACTTTTATGATGGTGACTTGAAAAATTGATTTATTATTATTAAAATCAAGTCAAAAATGACTGTACGGCAACTAATGTTTTGAAGTTTTTTGCTTAGTAACAGTACGGAAGAATGTGTTGTAGTTGGGAAGAAGGACGTACTCTATTCAGTGAGACTAGTTTTGTAGATGGTTGATGTACAAAATAAATACTTTTATGATGGTGACTTGAAAAATTGATTTATTTATTTATTTAAATCAAGTCAAAAATGACTGTACGGCAACTAATGTTTTGAAGTTTTTTGCTTAGTAACAGTACGGAAGAATGTGTTGTAGTTGGGAAGAAGGACGTACTCTATTCAGTGAGACTAGTTTTGTAGATGGTTGATGTACAAAATAAATACTTTTATGATGGTGACTTGAAAAATTGATTTATTTATTTATTTAAATCAAGTCAAAAATGACTGTTTGGCAACTAATGTTTTGAAGTTTTTTGCTTAGTAACAGTACGGAAGAATGTGTCAAAGTTGGGAAGAAGGACGTACTCTATTCATTAAAACTAATTTTGTAAATAATTGATGTACAAAATAAATACTTTTATGATGGTGACTTGAAAAATTGATTTATTAATATTTAAATCAAGTCAAAAATGACTGTACGGCAATTCATGTTTTGAAACTTTTTTCTTAATAACAGTACGGAAGAATGTGTTGTAGTTGGGAAGAAGGACGTACTCTATTCAGTGAGACTAGTTTTGTAGATGGTTGATGTACAAAATAAATACTTTTATGATGGTGACTTGAAAAATTGATTTATTTATTTATTTAAATCAAGTCAAAAATGACTGTACGGCAATTCATGTTTTGAAACTTTTTTCTTAATAACAGTACGGAAGAATGTGTTGTAGTTGGGAAGAAGGACGTACTCTATTCAGTGAGACTAGTTTTGTAGATGGTTGATGTACAAAATAAATACTTTTATGATGGTGACTTGAAAAATTGATTATTTTATTTATTTAAATCAAGTCAAAAATGACTGTACGGCAAACTAATGTTTTGAAGTTTTTTGCTTAGTAACAGTACGGAAGAATATGTTGTAGTTGGGAAGAAGACGTACTCTATTCAGTGAGACTAGTTTTGTAGATGGTTGATGTAGAAAATAAATACTTTTATGATGGTGACTTGAAAAATTGATTATTTTATTTTATACAAAAACAAGTCAAAAATGACTGTACGGCAACTAATGTTTTGAAGTTCTTTGCTTAGTAACAGTACGGAAGAAAGTGTCAAAGTTGGAAAAAAGACGTACTCTATTTATTAAAAATAGTTTTGTAGATAATTGATGTAGAAAATAAATACTTTTATGATGGTAACTTAAAAAATTGATTTATTTATTTATTTAAATCAAGTCAAAAATGACTATAAAATAGATGTGTTCGAAACTCGGTGATTTATTCTTTTATACATTAAAGTGCTTTACCAACAGCTAGAAACGACGCAGCAGACTCTTCTGCGTGTGAGGTAGTAGTTTTCAGAAAAGTTGTTGTGAAAATTACTTTTCTGTGGAATTTTATCGAAACTCATTTCACCATTAAAATGTACAATAACAAGTCAAAAAGCAGTTTGATTAAAATTCGGTGATTTATTTTTTTATACATTAAAGTGCTTTACCAACAGCTGAAACCGAAGCAGCAGACCTTACTGCGTGTGATTCAGTTGTTTTAGAAAAGTTGTTGTGAAAATTACTTTTCTGTGGAATTTTATCTAAACTCATTTTACCCTTAAAATCAAGTCAAAAATGACTATAAAATAGATGTGTTCGAAACTCGGTGATTTATTCTTTTATACAATAAAGTGCTTTCAAACTGCAGGAAACGACGCAGCAGACCCTTCTGCGTGTGAAGTAGTAGTTTTCAGAAAAGTTGTTGTCAAAATTATTTTTCTGTTGAATTTCATCCAAACTCATTTACCCTTAAAATCAAGTCAAAAATGACTATAAAATAGATGTGTTCGAAACTCGGTGATTTATTCTTTTATACATTAAAGTGCTTTCAAACTGTTGGAACCGACGCAGCAGACTCTTCTGCGTGTGAGGTAGTAGTTTTCAGAAAAGTTGTTGTGAAAATTACTTTTCTGTGGAATTTTATCGAAACTCATTTCACCATTAAAATGTACAATAACAAGTCAAAAAGCAGTTTGATTAAAATTCGGTGATTTATTTTTTATACATTAAAGTGCTTTCAAACTGTTGGAACCGACGCAGCAGACTCTTCTGCGTGTGAGTAGTAGTTTTCAGAAAAGTTGTTGTGAAAATTACTTTTCTGTGGAATTTTATCTAAACTCATTTTACCCTTAAAATCAAGTCAAAAATGACTATAAATAGATGTGTTCGAAACTCGGTGATTTATTCTTTTATACATTAAAGTGCTTTCAAACTGTTGGAACCGACGCAGCAGACTTTTCTGCGTGTGAGTTAGTAGTTTACAGAAAAGTTGTAGTGAAAATTACTTTTCTGTGGAATTTTATCGAAACTCATTTCACCATTAAAATGTACAATAACAAGTCAAAAAGCAGTTTGGTTAAAATTCGGTGATTTATTTTTTATACATTAAAGTGCTTTCAAACTGCAGGAAACGACGCAGCAGACTCTTCTGCGTGTGAGGTAGTAGTTTTTAGAAAAGTTGTTGTGAAAATTACTTTTCTGTGGAATTTTATCTAAACTCATTTTACCCTTAAAATCAAGTCAAAAATGACTGTACGGCAACTAATGTTTTGAAGTTCTTTGCTTAGTAACAGTACGGAAGAAGGTGTCAAAGTTGGGAAGAAAGACGTACTCTATTCATTAAAAATAGTTTTGAAGTAGTTGATGTAGAAAATAAATACTTTTATGATGGTGACTTGAAAAATTGATTATTTATTTATTTAAATCAAGTCAAAAATGACTGTACGGCAACTAATGTTTTGAAGTTTTTTGCTTAGTAACAGTACGGAAGAATGTGTTGTAGTTGGGAAGAAGGACGTACTCTATTCAGTGAGACTAGTTTTGTAGATGGTTGATGTAGAAAATAAATACTTTTATGATGGTGACTTGATAAATTGATTATTTATTTATTTAAATCAAGTCAAAAATGACTGTACGAAACTAATGTTTTGAAGTTTTTTGCTTAGTAACAGTACGGAAGATTATGTTATAGTTGGGAAGAAGAACGTACTCTATTCATTAAAAATAGTTTTGTAGATGGTTGATGTAGAAAATAAATACTTTTATGATGGTGACTTGAAAAATTGATTATTTATTTATTTAAATCAAGTCAAAAATGACTGTACGGAAACTAATGTTTTGAAGTTTTTTGCTTAGTAACAGTACGGAAGAATGTGTTGTAGTTGGGAAGAAAGACGTACTCTATTCAGTGAGACTAGTTTTGTAGATGGTTGATGTAGAAAATAAATACTTTTATGATGGTGACTTGAAAAATTGATTATTTTATTTTATACAAAAACAAGTCAAAAATGACTGTACGGCAACTAATGTTTTGAAGTTCTTTGCTTAGTAACAGTACGGAAGAAAGTGTCAAAGTTGGGAAGAAAGACGTACTCTATTTATTAAAAATAGTTTTGTAGATAATTGATGTAGAAAATAAATACTTTTATGATGGTGACTTAAAAAATTGATTTATTTATTTATTTAAATCAAGTCAAAAATGACTATAAAATAGATGTGTTCGAAACTCGGTGATTTATTCTTTTATACATTAAAGTGCTTTACCAACAGCTAGAAACGACGCAGCAGACTCTTCTGCGTGTGAGGTAGTAGTTTACAGAAAAGTTGTTGTAAAAATTACTTTTCTGTGGAATTTTATCGAAACTCATTTCACCATTAAAATGTACAATAACAAGTCAAAAAGCAGTTTGATTAAAATTCGGTGATTTATTTTTTTATACATTAAAGTGCTTTACCAACAGCTGGAACCGACGCAGCAGACCTTACTGCGTGTGATTCAGTTGTTTTTAGAAAAGTTGTTGTGAAAATTACTTTTCTGTGGAATTTTATCGAAACTCATTTCACCATTAAAATGTACAATAAAAGTCAAAAAGATGTTTCGGAAAATCGGTGATTTATTTTTTATACATTAAAGTGCTTTCAACTGCTGGAAACCGACGCAGCAGACTCTTGCGTGTGAGTAGTAGTTTTCAGAAAAGTTGTTGTGAAAATTACTTTTCTGTGGAATTTTATCAAACTCATTTTACCATTAAAATGTACAAGTAAACAAGACAAAAAGAGTTGTTAGAAATTCGGTGATTTATTTTTTATACATTAAAGTGCTTTCAACTGCTTGGAACCGACGCAGCAGACTCTTCTGCGTGTGAGGTAGTAGTTTACAGAAAAGTTGTAGTGAAAATTACTTTTCTGTGGAATTTTATCGAAACTCATTTCACCATTAAAATGTACAATAACAAGTCAAAAAGCAGTTTGATTAAAATTCGGTGATTTATTTTTTATACATTAAAGTGCTTTCAAACTGTTGGAACCGACGCAGCAGACTCTTCTGCGTGTGATTCAGTTGTTTTTAGAAAAGTTGTTGTGAAAATTACTTTTCTGTGGAATTTTATCTAAACTCATTTTACCATTAAAATGTACAATAACAAGTCAAAAAGCAGTTTGATTAAAATTCGGTGATTTATTTTTTATACATTAAAGTGCTTTCAAACTGCTGGAACCGACGCAGCAGACTCTTCTGCGTGTGAGGTAGTAGTTTTCAGAAAAGTTGTTGTGAAAATTACTTTTCTGTGGAATTTTATCGAAACTCATTTCACCATTAAAATGTACAATAACAAGTCAAAAAGCAGTTTGGTTAAAATTCGGTGATTTTTTTTTATACATTAAAGTGCTTTCAACAGCTGGAACGACGCAGCAGACTTACTGCGTGTAGATAGTGTTTTTAGAAAAGTTGTTGTGAGAATTACTTTTCTGTGGAATTTTATCCAAACTCATTTTACCCTTAAAATCAAGTCAAAAATGACTGTATGGCAACTAATGTTTTGAAGTTTTTTGCTTAGTAACAGTACGGAAGAATGTGTTAAGTTGGGAAGAAGACGTACTCTATTCAGTGAGATAGTTTTTAGATAAGTTGTGTACAAATAAATACTTTTATGATGGTGACTTGAAAAATTGATTTATTTATTATTTAAATCAAGTCAAAAATGACTGTACGGCAACTAATGTTTTGAAGTTTTTTGCTTAGTAACAGTACGGAAGAATTTTGTAGTTGGGAAGAAGGACGTACTCTATTCAGTGAGACTAGTTTTGTAGATGGTTGATGTACAAAATAAATACTTTTATGATGGTGACTTGAAAAATTGATTTAATTAATAATTAAAATCAAGTCAAAAATGACTGTACGGCAATTCATGTTTTGAAACTTTTTGCTTAATAACAGTACGGAAGAATGTGTTGTAGTTGGGAAGAAGGACGTACTCTATTCAGTGAGACTAGTTTTGTAGATGGTTGATGTACAAAATAAATACTTTTATGATGGTGACTTGAAAAATTGATTTATTTATTTATTTAAATCAAGTCAAAAATGACTATAAAATAGATTGATTCGAAACTCGGTGATTTATTTTTTGTACATTAAAGTGCTCCTCCAACTGCTGGAAAAGACGCAGCAGACTCTTTTGCGTGTGAGGTAGTAGTTTTCTTTTAAGATCTGAGCCAGAATAGGACAGATCAGTGGTGGGGTGAATGGAAATAATTTTTAATTGATTTCAGTGTACAACGTCATCATCATCCTCATAATGTTATTTCAAAGTTTTGTTTGACTCTTTATTTAATCCCCAAATAATGTTTCTTTGTTTATTTCAAGCACAAAACAGAGATTAAATAAAGATCCAAGCCAGATTAGGACAGATCAGTGGTGGGGTGAATGGAAAAATTTTTTAATTGATTTCAGTGTACAACATCATCTTCATTTCATAATGTTATTTCAAAGGTTTGTTTGACTCTTTATTTAATCCCCAAAATTTGTTTCTTGTATGTTCAAGCCAAACAGAGATTAAATATGACTTTGAGCAGAATGAGACAACAGATACAGTGGTGGAACGGAAAAATTGTTTAATTTGATTTCATTGTAAACATACACTATGTACAGTTTTGGTCTATAACTTTACTTCAGGTTGTAGTTACTCTTATTTATGGACGTTAGTGTTAGAGGCGCTGTACGCAAATAGCGAGCTATTTTGAGTGACTATTGATATTTACTTAAATCAACAAGTAAAAAGCAGTTGGTTAATCGGTGATTTTATTTTTATGTACATTAAAGTGCTTTCAAACTGCGGAAACAACGCAGCAGACTCTTCTGCGTGTGAGGTAGTAGTTTTTAGACAGCAGATAGGAAGATCAGTGGTGGTGAATGAAAAATTTAATTTTTGTGCAACTTTATCGCACATAATGTATCAAATTAGACTATTTACCAATAATTTTGCTTCAAGCAAAAAGCAGTTGGTTAAAATCACAGTAGACAGATCATGTGGGTACATGAAATGTTTAAATGATTCAGGTAACACGCATCAGACTCTTCTGCGTCTAAGGTGTTATTTTCAGAAAGTTGTTGTAGACTCTTTTGTGCAATTTTATTGCTCATTTCAGCCATTAAAATGATTGCACAATAACAAGTCAAAAGCAGTTTGGTTAAAATTCGGTGATTTTTATTTTTATACATTAAAGTGCTTTCAAACTGCAGGAAACACGCAGCAGACTCTTCTGTAGGTATAGTTTTAGAAAGTGTGGAATCTTGTGAATTATGAACTCATTTACCTAAAAATAACAGTCAAAAAGCAGTTGGTTAAAATTCGGATTTTATTTTTATACATTAAAGTGCTTTCAAACTGCAGGAAACACGCGCAGACTTTCTGCTGTAGGTAGTAGTTTTAGAAATGTTGCTTAATTCTTTTGGAATTTATAAACTATTTACCATAAAATGCAAAACAAGTCAAAAAGCAGTTGGTTAAAATTCGTGATTTTTTTTTATACATTAAAGTGCTTCACTGCGAAAGAGCACGATTTGCGTGAAGGTAGTAGTTTAGAAAGTGTTGTGGAATTTATTTCAAACTATTACTAATCAGTAAAATTGAATTGTTAATTGTTTTTTGTTTTATTAGTAACAGTAGGAAGAATGAGTGTTGTTAGTTGGGAAGAAGGACGTACTCTATTCAGTGAGACTAGTTTTGTAGATGGTTGATGTACAAAATAAATACTTTTATGATGGTGACTTGAAAAATTGATTTATTTATTTATTTAAATCAAGTCAAAAATGACTGTACGGCAACTAATGTTTTGAAGTTTTTTGCTTAGTAACAGTACGGAAGAATATGTTGTAGTTGGGAAGAAGGACGTACTCTATTCAGTGAGACTAGTTTTGTAGATGGTTGATGTACAAAATAAATACTTTTATGATGGTGACTTGAAAAATTGATTTATTTATTTATTTAAATCAAGTCAAAAATGACTGTTTGGCAACTAATGTTTTGAAGTTTTTTGCTTAGTAACAGTACGGAAGAATGTGTCAAAGTTGGGAAGAAGGACGTACTCTATTCATTAAAACTAATTTTGTAAATAATTGATGTACAAAATAAATACTTTTATGATGGTGACTTGAAAAATTGATTTAATTAATAATTAAAATCAAGTCAAAAATGACTGTACGGCAATTCATGTTTTGAAACTTTTTTCTTAATAACAGTACGGAAGAATGTGTTGTAGTTGGGAAGAAGGACGTACTCTATTCAGTGAGACTAGTTTTGTAGATGGTTGATGTACAAAATAAATACTTTTATGATGGTGACTTGAAAAATTGATTTATTTATTTATTTAAATCAAGTCAAAAATGACTATAAAATAGATTGATTCGAAACTCGGTGATTTATTTTTTTGTACATTAAAGTGCTCCTCCAACTGCTGGAAAAGACGCAGCAGACTCTTTTGCGTGTGAGGTAGTAGTTTTCTTTTAAGATCTGAGCCAGAATAGGACAGATCAGTGGTGGGGTGAATGGAAATAATTTTTAATTGATTTCAGTGTACAACGTCATCATCATCCTCATAATGTTATTTCAAAGTTTTGTTTGACTCTTTATTTAATCCCCAAATAATGTTTCTTTGTTTATTTCAAGCACAAAACAGAGATTAAATAAAGATCCAAGCCAGATTAGGACAGATCAGTGGTGGGGTGAATGGAAAAATTTTTTAATTGATTTCAGTGTACAACATCATCTTCATTTTCATAATGTTATTTCAAAGGTTTGTTTGACTCTTTATTTAATCCCCAAAATTTGTTTCTTTGCTCATTTCAAGCACAAAACAGAGATTAAATATTGATCTGAGCCAGAATAGAACAGATCAGTGGTGGGGTAAGCGGAAATAATTTTTAATTGATTTCATTGTACAACATTAACATCTATGTCACAGTTCTCTGGTCCCTGACCTAAGGCCTTTCACCTTCTCGGCTTCCAGTAGTACTCTTATGTAGGCTCGTTGAGGGTAGGGCAGGGCGGGGGTCGTATCGGCCGCTGGGCGGCCTGAGTAGACTATTAGACTATGTTACTACAATAACAAGTCAAAAAGCAGTTTGGTTAAAATTCGGTGATTTTTATTTTTATACATTAAAGTGCTTTCAAACTGCAGGAAACAACGCAGCAGACTCTTCTGCGTGTGAGGTAGTAGTTTTCAGAAAAGTTGTTGCGAAAAAATTCTATTTGTGCAATTTTAATCGAAACTCATTTCACCATTAAAATGTACAATAACAAGTCAAAAAGCAGTTTGGTTAAAATTCGGTGATTTTTATTTTTATACATTAAAGTGCTTTCAAACTGCAGGAAACGACGCAGCAGACTCTTCTGCGTGTAAGGTAGTAGTTTTTAGAAAAGTTGTTGTGAGAATTACTTTTCTGTGGAATTTTATCGAAACTCATTTTACCATTAAAATGCACAATAACAAGTCAAAAAGCAGTTTGGTTAAAATTCGGTGATTTTTATTTTTATACATTAAAGTGCTTTCAAACTGCAGGAAACGACGCAGCAGACTCTTCTGCGTGTAAGGTAGTAGTTTTTAGAAAAGTTGTTGTGAGAATTACTTTTCTGTGGAATTTTATCCAAACTCATTTTACCCTTAAAATCAAGTCAAAAATGAATGTTTGGCAACTAATGTTTTGAAGTTTTTTGATTAGTAACAGTACGGAAGAATGTGTTGTAGTTGGGAAGAAGGACGTACTCTATTCAGTGAGACTAGTTTTGTAGATGGTTGATGTACAAAATAAATACTTTTATGATGGTGACTTGAAAAATTGATTTATTTATTTATTTAAATCAAGTCAAAAATGACTGTACGGCAACTAATGTTTTGAAGTTTTTTGCTTAGTAACAGTACGGAAGAATATGTTGTAGTTGGGAAGAAGGACGTACTCTATTCAGTGAGACTAGTTTTGTAGATGGTTGATGTACAAAATAAATACTTTTATGATGGTGACTTGAAAAATTGATTTATTTATTTATTTAAATCAAGTCAAAAATGACTGTTTGGCAACTAATGTTTTGAAGTTTTTTGCTTAGTAACAGTACGGAAGAATGTGTCAAAGTTGGGAAGAAGGACGTACTCTATTCATTAAAACTAATTTTGTAAATAATTGATGTACAAAATAAATACTTTTATGATGGTGACTTGAAAAATTGATTTAATTAATAATTAAAATCAAGTCAAAAATGACTGTACGGCAATTCATGTTTTGAAACTTTTTTCTTAATAACAGTACGGAAGAATGTGTTGTAGTTGGGAAGAAGGACGTACTCTATTTAGTGAGACTAGTTTTGTAGATGGTTGATGTAGAAAATAAATACTTTTATGATAGTGACTTGAAAAATTGATTATTTTATTTATTTAAATCAAGTCAAAAATGACTATAAAATAGATTGATTCGAAACTCGGTGATTTATTTTTTTGTACATTAAAGTGCTCCTCCAACTGCTGGAAAAGACGCAGCAGACTCTTTTGCGTGTGAGGTAGTAGTTTTCTTTTAAGATCTGAGCCAGAATAGGACAGATCAGTGGTGGGGTGAATGGAAATAATTTTTAATTGATTTCAGTGTACAACGTCATCATCATCCTCATAATGTTATTTCAAAGTTTTGTTTGACTCTTTATTTAATCCCCAAATAATGTTTCTTTGTTTATTTCAAGCACAAAACAGAGATTAAATAAAGATCCAAGCCAGATTAGGACAGATCAGTGGTGGGGTGAATGGAAAAATTTTTTAATTGATTTCAGTGTACAACATCATCTTCATTTTCATAATGTTATTTCAAAGGTTTGTTTGACTCTTTATTTAATCCCCAAAATTTGTTTCTTTGCTCATTTCAAGCACAAAACAGAGATTAAATATTGATCTGAGCCAGAATAGAACAGATCAGTGGT
This sequence comes from Tyrophagus putrescentiae, assembly GCA_024499935.1. NCBI lineage: Eukaryota > Metazoa > Arthropoda > Arachnida > Sarcoptiformes > Acaridae > Tyrophagus > Tyrophagus putrescentiae. The sequence goes on from JAMZRA010000005.1 coordinate 15,527,843, forward strand.
GGGGTAAGCGGAAATAATTTTTAATTGATTTCATTGTACAACATTAACATCTATGTCACAGTTTTGGTCCCTGACCTAAGGCCTTTCACCTTCTCGGCTTCCAGTAGTACTCTTATGTAGGCTCGTTGAGGGTAGGGCAGGGCGGGGGTCGTATCGGCCGCTGGGCGGCCTGAGTAGACTATTAGACTATGTTACTACAATAACAAGTCAAAAAGCAGTTTGGTTAAAATTCGGTGATTTTTATTTTTATACATTAAAGTGCTTTCAAACTGCAGGAAACAACGCAGCAGACTCTTCTGCGTGTGAGGTAGTAGTTTTCAGAAAAGTTGTTGCGAAAAAATTCTATTTGTGCAATTTTAATCGAAACTCATTTCACCATTAAAATGTACAATAACAAGTCAAAAAGCAGTTTGGTTAAAATTCGGTGATTTTTATTTTTATACATTAAAGTGCTTTCAAACTGCAGGAAACGACGCAGCAGACTCTTCTGCGTGTAAGGTAGTAGTTTTTAGAAAAGTTGTTGTGAGAATTACTTTTCTGTGGAATTTTATTGAAACTCATTTTACCATTAAAATGCACAATAACAAGTCAAAAAGCAGTTTGGTTAAAATTCGGTGATTTTTATTTTTATACATTAAAGTGCTTTCAAACTGCAGGAAACGACGCAGCAGACTCTTCTGCGTGTAAGGTAGTAGTTTTTAGAAAAGTTGTTGTGAGAATTACTTTTCTGTGGAATTTTATCCAAACTCATTTTACCATTAATGACAATAACAGTCAAAAAGCAGTTTGGTAAAATGTTTGATTTTTTTTATACATTAAAGTGCTTTCAACTGCAGGAGAAGGCACGACTCTTTGCGTGTAGCTAGTTTTTAGAAAAGTTGTTGTCAGAAATAAATCTTTTTGAATTTGATTGAAAACTATTTACATTATTAAATCAAGTCAAAAATGACTGTTGGCAACTAATGTTTTGAATTTTTTGTTATAACAGTACGGAAGAATTGTTGTAGTTGGGAAGAAGGACGTACTCTATTCAGTGAGACTAGTTTTGTAGATGGTTGATGTACAAAATAATACTTTTATGATGGTGACTTGAAAAATTGATTTATTTATTTATTTAAATCAAGTCAAAAATGACTGTACGGCAACTAATGTTTTGAAGTTTTTTGCTTAGTAACAGTACGGAAGAATATGTTGTAGTTGGGAAGAAGGACGTACTCTATTCAGTGAGACTAGTTTTGTAGATGGTTGATGTACAAAATAAATACTTTTATGATGGTGACTTGAAAAATTGATTTATTTATTTATTTAAATCAAGTCAAAAATGACTGTTTGGCAACTAATGTTTTGAAGTTTTTTGCTTAGTAACAGTACGGAAGAATGTGTCAAAGTTGGGAAGAAGGACGTACTCTATTCATTAAAACTAATTTTGTAAATAATTGATGTACAAAATAAATACTTTTATGATGGTGACTTGAAAAATTGATTTATTTATTTATTTAAATCAAGTCAAAAATGACTGTACGGCAATTCATGTTTTGAAACTTTTTTCTTAATAACAGTACGGAAGAATGTGTTGTAGTTGGGAAGAAGGACGTACTCTATTTAGTGAGACTAGTTTTGTAGATGGTTGATGTAGAAAATAAATACTTTTATGATAGTGACTTGAAAAATTGATTTATTTATTTATTTAAATCAAGTCAAAAATGACTATAAAATAGATTGATTCGAAACTCGGTGATTTATTTTTTTGTACATTAAAGTGCTCCTCCAACTGCTGGAAAAGACGCAGCAGACTCTTTTGCGTGTGAGGTAGTAGTTTTCTTTTAAGATCTGAGCCAGAATAGGACAGATCAGTGGTGGGGTGAATGGAAATAATTTTTAATTGATTTCAGTGTACAACGTCATCATCATCCTCATAATGTTATTTCAAAGTTTTGTTTGACTCTTTATTTAATCCCCAAATAATGTTTCTTTGTTTATTTCAAGCACAAAACAGAGATTAAATAAAGATCCAAGCCAGATTAGGACAGATCAGTGGTGGGGTGAATGGAAAAATTTTTTAATTGATTTCAGTGTACAACATCATCTTCATTTTCATAATGTTATTTCAAAGGTTTGTTTGACTCTTTATTTAATCCCCAAAATTTGTTTCTTTGCTCATTTCAAGCACAAAACAGAGATTAAATATTGATCTGAGCCAGAATAGAACAGATCAGTGGTGGGGTAAGCGGAAATAATTTTTAATTGATTTCATTGTACAACATTAACATCTATGTCACAGTTCTCTGGTCCCTGACCTAAGGCCTTTCACCTTCTCGGCTTCCAGTAGTACTCTTATGTAGGCTCGTTGAGGGTAGGGCAGGGCGGGGGTCGTATCGGCCGCTGGGCGGCCTGAGTAGACTATTAGACTATGTTACTACAATAACAAGTCAAAAAGCAGTTTGGTTAAAATTCGGTGATTTTTATTTTTATACATTAAAGTGCTTTCAAACTGCAGGAAACAACGCAGCAGACTCTTCTGCGTGTGAGGTAGTAGTTTTCAGAAAAGTTGTTGCGAAAAAATTCTATTTGTGCAATTTTAATCGAAACTCATTTCACCATTAAAATGTACAATAACAAGTCAAAAAGCAGTTTGGTTAAAATTCGGTGATTTATTCTTTTATACATTAAAGTGCTTTCAAACTGCAGGAAACGACGCAGCAGACTCTTCTGCGTGTAAGGTAGTAGTTTTTAGAAAAGTTGTTGTGAGAATTACTTTTCTGTGGAATTTTATTGAAACTCATTTTACCATTAAAATGCACAATAACAAGTCAAAAAGCAGTTTGGTTAAAATTCGGTGATTTTTATTTTTATACATTAAAGTGCTTTCAAACTGCAGGAAACAACGCAGCAGACTCTTCTGCGTGTAGGTAGTAGTTTTCAGAAAAGTTGTTGGAAATTCTTTTGTGAATTTTAATCAAACTCATTTACCATTAAAATGCACAATAAAAGTCAAACAGTTTGGTAAATTGGTTGATTTTTTTTTAACATTAAGTGCTTCACTGCGAACACGCACAGACTCTTCTCGTAATAGTTTTTCAGAAAGTTGTTGTGAAATTCTTTTGTGATTTAATCCAAAATCATTTTTCTTCATTTAACACAAAACAAGTAAAATGTCTGAGCGTGAACAATGTGGTGAATTTTTATTTTTAGTACATTAAAGTGCTTTCATTGGGAAAGGCCGACTCTTCTCGGTAGTAGTAGTTTTTAGAAGGTTGTGGAGAATTCTTTCGTGATTGTGATCGACCATTAACTATTAACTATGTACACAATACAAGTCAAAAAGCAGTTTGGTTAAATTCTTGATTTTTTTTTATACATAAAGTGCTTTCAACTGCAGGAACAACGCAGCAGACTCTTCTGCGTGTAGGTAGTATTTTAGAAAAGTTGTTGTGAAAATAATCTTTTGTGATTTTAATCGAAACTCATTTACCATTAAATTAAATCAAGTCAAAATGCAGTTTGGCAATAATGTTTTGATTTTTTTTATAACATTACGGAAGATGTTTCAAATGGGAAGAGACGTACTCTTTCAGTGTAAGATAGTTTTGTAGAAAAGTTGATGTAAAATATACTTTTTGATGGTGTTGAAAATGATTTTTACATTAAAATCAATCAAAAATGATGTAAAGCATTATGTTTTAAAACGTTTTTTTTATACAGTACGAGAATTGTTTAAGTTGGGAAGAAGACGTACTCTTTCGTGAGACTAGTTTTGTAGATGTGTTGTGTACAAATATACTTTTATGATGGACTTTGAAAATGATTTTTTACTTATTTAAATCAAGTCAAAAATGACTGTTTGGCAACTAATGTTTTGAAGTTTTTTGCTTAGTAACAGTACGGAAGAATGTGTCAAGTTGGAAGAAGGACGTACTCTATTCATTAAACTAATTTTGTAATAATTGATGTACAAAATAAATACTTTTATGATGGTGACTTGAAAAATTGATTTAATTAATAATTAAAATCAAGTCAAAAATGACTGTACGGCAATTCATGTTTTGAAACTTTTTTCTTAATAACAGTACGGAAGAATGTGTTGTAGTTGGGAAGAAGGACGTACTCTATTTAGTGAACTAGTTTTGTAGATGGTTGATGTACAAAATAAATACTTTTATGATAGTGACTTGAGAAATAATTAATTATATAATATTATTTTATTTATTTTTAATCAAGTCTCAAGAAAGACCTTTGGTGAGTAATAGTTTTGATCTGCCGATAGGACTCGGTGATATGATATTTTTTGATCATTACAAGTCTCCATCCAAATGTGAATAAAGTGACTCTTTTGTTAGTAGTATTTTCTTTTATAGCATCGAGATGCCAAGAATAGGACAGATCATGGTGGGGTGAATGGAAATAATTTTTAATTGATTTCAGTGTACAAATCATCATCTTATATCTCAAATGTTATTTCAAAGTTATTTTGACTCAAATTATGTTAATCCCCAAATAATGTTTTTTTTATTTCAACATCAAAACTGTAATTGAAAAGATCCAGAGACTCTTAGACTATAGAGTACAGATCATGGTTGGGGACTGGAAAAATTTTAATTATTTATTTACAATAATCAAGTCAAAAATGCATCTTATGTTGATTCAAACGGTGATTTTATTTTTTACATTAAGTGCTTCAACGCGGAAAAGACGCCAGACTCTTTGCGTGTGAGGTAGTAGTTTCAGTGTTAATAATGATCTGGCCAGAATAGACAGATCAGTGGTGGGGTAACATGAAATAATTTTTAAATTGGATTTCATTGTATACATTAAAGTCTATTCAAAGTTTTGGACCATACCAAGCATACTTTTCTTGGTTATTCAGTAGTTTATTAGATCGGCAGATAGGACGTCATGGGTGGGAATGGAAACTAATTTATTATGATTTATGAATAACAAGTCAAAATATGCATATGGTTAAAATTGTTTGATTTTATTTTAATCATAAATGTTTCTTTTATTCAAACATCAGGAAAATGATCGCAGCAGACTCTTGTGGTGTAAGGATTAGTTTCATGTAAAAAGTTTTGTCGAAAATTTCTATTTTGTGATCTTTATATCCGCAAACTTCATTTTACACTAAAACAATAAAAGTCAAAAAGCAGTTTGGTTAAAATTCGGTGATTTTTATTTTTATACATTAAAGTGCTTTCAAACTGCAGGAAACAAACGCAGCAGACTCTTCTGCGTGTAGGTAGTAGTTTTTAGAAAGTTGTTGGAGAAAATTCTTTTGTGGAATTTTATGAAACTCATTTACCATTAAAATGTACAATAACAAGTCAAAAGCAGTTTGGTTAAAATTCGGTGATTTTATTTTTATACATAAAGTGCTTTCAAACTGCAGGAAACGACGCAGCAGACTCTTCTGCGTGTAAGGTAGTAGTTTTAGAAAAGTTGTTGTGAGAATTACTTTTCTGTGGAATTTTATCGAAACTCATTTTACCATTAAAATGCACAATAACAAGTCAAAAAGCAGTTTGGTTAAAATTCGGTGATTTTTATTTTTATACATTAAAGTGCTTTCAAACTGCAGGAAGACGCAGCGACTCTTCTGCGTGTAGGTATAGTTTTTAGAAAAGTTGTTGTGAAATATACTTTCTGTGTGAATTTTAATCAAACTCATTTACCTTAAAATCAAAGTCAAAATGATGTTTGGCAATAATGGTTTGAAGTTTTTTGTTAGTAACAGTACGGAAGAATGTGTTGTAGTTGGGAAGAAGGACGTACTCTATTCAGTGAGACTAGTTTTGTAGATGGTTGATGTACAAAATAAATACTTTTATGATGGTGACTTGAAAAATTGATTTATTAATTTAAATCAAGTCAAAAATGACTGTACGGCAATTCATGTTTTGAAACTTTTTTCTTAATAACAGTACGGAAGAATGTGTTGTAGTTGGGAAGAAGGACGTACTCTATTCAGTGAGACTAGTTTTGTAGATGGTTGATGTACAAAATAAATACTTTTATGATGGTGACTTGAAAAATTGATTTATTTATTTATTTAAATCAAGTCAAAAATGACTATAAAATAGATTGATTCGAAACTCGGTGATTTATTTTTTTGTACATTAAAGTGCTCCTCCAACTGCTGGAAAAGACGCAGCAGACTCTTTTGCGTGTGAGGTAGTAGTTTTCTTTTAAGATCTGAGCCAGAATAGGACAGATCAGTGGTGGGGTGAATGGAAATAATTTTTAATTGATTTCAGTGTACAACGTCATCATCATCCTCATAATGTTATTTCAAAGTTTTGTTTGACTCTTTATTTAATCCCCAAATAATGTTTCTTTGTTTATTTCAAGCACAAAACAGAGATTAAATAAAGATCCAAGCCAGATTAGGACAGATCAGTGGTGGGGTGAATGGAAAAATTTTTTAATTGATTTCAGTGTACAACATCATCTTCATTTTCATAATGTTATTTCAAAGGTTTGTTTGACTCTTTATTTAATCCCCAAAATTTGTTTCTTTGCTCATTTCAAGCACAAAACAGAGATTAAATATTGATCTGAGCCAGAATAGAACAGATCAGTGGTGGGGTAAGCGGAAATAATTTTTAATTGATTTCATTGTACAACATTAACATCTATGTCACAGTTCTCTGGTCCCTGACCTAAGGCCTTTCACCTTCTCGGCTTCCAGTAGTACTCTTATGTAGGCTCGTTGAGGGTAGGGCAGGGCGGGGGTCGTATCGGCCGCTGGGCGGCCTGAGTAGACTATTAGACTATGTTACTACAATAACAAGTCAAAAAGCAGTTTGGTTAAAATTCGGTGATTTTTATTTTTATACATTAAAGTGCTTTCAAACTGCAGGAAACAACGCAGCAGACTCTTCTGCGTGTGAGGTAGTAGTTTTCAGAAAAGTTGTTGCGAAAAAATTCTATTTGTGCAATTTTAATCGAAACTCATTTCACCATTAAAATGTACAATAACAAGTCAAAAAGCAGTTTGGTTAAAATTCGGTGATTTTTATTTTTATACATTAAAGTGCTTTCAAACTGCAGGAAACGACGCAGCAGACTCTTCTGCGTGTAAGGTAGTAGTTTTTAGAAAAGTTGTTGTGAGAATTACTTTTCTGTGGAATTTTATCCAAACTCATTTTACCCTTAAAATCAAGTCAAAAATGAATGTTTGGCAACTAATGTTTTGAAGTTTTTTGATTAGTAACAGTACGGAAGAATGTGTTGTAGTTGGGAAGAAGGACGTACTCTATTCAGTGAGACTAGTTTTGTAGAAGTTGTTGTGAAATAATACTTTTTGTGGAATTTTATAAATCATTTTTATTTAAATCAAGTCAAAAATGACTGTACGGCAACTAATGTTTTGAAGTTTTTTGCTTAGTAACAGTACGGAAGAATGTGTTGTAGTTGGGAAGAAGGACGTACTCTATTCAGTGAGACTAGTTTTGTAGATGGTTGATGTACAAAATAAATACTTTTATGATGGTGACTTGAAAATCAATTAAAATGTTGATTTATTTATTTAAATTTTCTAATGTTCAACAAAAACGACGATATAAGTAGATTGATTCAGAAACATCTGGTGAAATTTATTTTTTGTACAAACATCTCTCAACTCTTGTAAAATCCAAGCTCAATTTGTTTGCCTAGTAGTAGTTTTTATTAAAGTCGGCAGAATGACTGTCTGTGGGAATGGAAACTATTTTCTAATGATTTCATGTACAAGTCATCAGTTTGATTCAAATTCGTATTTTTTTGTTATGACTTTAATTTTCAAATCAGGCACCAAGAACCTTCTGTTCTTTGTATTTTTCAGAAAAGTTGTTTGAAAATACTTATTGATGGATTTAAATAATATATTTACCTTAGAAATCAAGTCAAATGTGTTGGCAAATTTGTGAATTTTTTAGTAACATACGGAAGAATGTTGTCAGTGGGAAGAAGGACGTACTCATATTCATAGATAGTTTTTAATAGGTTGATGTACAAAATAAATACTTTTATGATGGTGACTGAAAAATTTGTATTTAATTAATTAAAATCAAGTCAAAAATGACTGTACGGCAATTCTGTTTTGAACTTTTTCTTATACAGTACGGAGAATGTGTTGTAGTTGGGAAGAAGGACGTACTCTATTAGTGAGCTAGTTTTGTAGAGGTTGATGTACAAAAAAACTTTATGATGTGACTTGAAAATTGATTATTTATATTAAATCAAGTCAAAAGACTATAAAATGATTGATTGAAACTCGGTGATTTATTTTTTTGTACATTAAAGTGCTCCTCCAACTGCTGGAAAAGACGCAGCAGACTCTTTTGCGTGTGAGGTAGTAGTTTTCTTTTAAGATCTGAGCCAGAATGGACAATCAGTGGTGGGTGAGGAAATATTTTAATTGATTTCAGTGTACAACGTCATCATCATCCTCTAATGTTCAAAGTTTGTTTGACTCTTTTTTAATCCCCAAATATGTTTCTTTGTTTATTTCAAGCACAAAACAGAGATTAAATAAAGATCCAAGCCAGATTAGGACAGATCAGTGGTGGGGTGAATGGAAAAATTTTTTAATTGATTTCAGTGTACAACATCATCTTCATTTTCATAATGTTATTTCAAAGGTTTGTTTGACTCTTTATTTAATCCCCAAAATTTGTTTCTTTGCTCATTTCAAGCACAAAACAGAGATTAAATATTGATCTGAGCCAGAATAGAACAGATCAGTGGTGGGGTAAGCGGAAATAATTTTTAATTGATTTCATTGTACAACATTAACATCTATGTCACAGTTCTCTGGTCCCTGACCTAAGGCCTTTCACCTTCTCGGCTTCCAGTAGTACTCTTATGTAGGCTCGTTGAGGGTAGGGCAGGGCGGGGGTCGTATCGGCCGCTGGGCGGCCTGAGTAGACTATTAGACTATGTTACTACAATAACAAGTCAAAAAGCAGTTTGGTTAAAATTCGGTGATTTTTATTTTTATACATTAAAGTGCTTTCAAACTGCAGGAAACAACGCAGCAGACTCTTCTGCGTGTGAGGTAGTAGTTTTCAGAAAAGTTGTTGCGAAAAAATTCTATTTGTGCAATTTTAATCGAAACTCATTTCACCATTAAAATGTACAATAACAAGTCAAAAAGCAGTTTGGTTAAAATTCGGTGATTTTTATTTTTATACATTAAAGTGCTTTCAAACTGCAGGAAACGACGCAGCAGACTCTTCTGCGTGTAAGGTAGTAGTTTTTAGAAAAGTTGTTGTGAGAATTACTTTTCTGTGGAATTTTATCCAAACTCATTTTACCATTAAAATGCACAATAACAAGTCAAAAAGCAGTTTGGTTAAAATTCGGTGATTTTTATTTTTATACATTAAAGTGCTTTCAAACTGCAGGAAACGACGCAGCAGACTCTTCTGCGTGTAAGGTAGTAGTTTTTAGAAAAGTTGTTGTAAATTACTTTTCTGTGGAATTTTATCCAAACTCATTTTACCCTTAAAATCAAGTCAAAAATGAATGTTTGGCAACTAATGTTTTGAAGTTTTTTGCTTAGTAACAGTACGGAAGAATGTGTTGTAGTTGGGAAGAAGGACGTACTCTATTCAGTGAGACTAGTTTTGTAGATGGTTGATGTACAAAATAAATACTTTTATGATGGTGACTTGAAAAATTGATTTATTTATTTATTTAAATCAAGTCAAAAATGACTGTACAGGACACTTCATGTTGTATTGAAAGTTGTTTATTCTTTTCGTACTTGAAGAATGTTTATATGGAAAAGGACAGTCATGCTATTTGAACTAGTTTTGTGATGTTGTTAAAATAATACTTTATATAGTGACTTGAGAAACGTAGATTCAGTTACTTTTTTGGATGTAAAATGATTAAAATAGATTGATTGAAAATTGTGATTATTTTTTGTACTATTAAATCTCCTCAACTCAAAGACGCAGAACTCTTTTGCGTGTGAGTATAGTTTTCTTTTAGATCTAGCAAATAGACAGTCAGTGTGGTAATGGAATTTTTAATTATTTAGTGAAAGCGCTACTCTTTCATAATGTTTTTAAGTTTGTTACCTTATTTAGATCTCCTCAAATAATGTTTATTTTGTTTATCATCAAGCACTATAAACAGAGATTAAATAAAGTTAGAAAATCCAAGCCAGATTAGGACAGATCAGTGGTGGGGTGAATGGAAAAATTTTTTAATTGATTTCAGTGTACAACATCATCTTCATTTTCATAATGTTATTTCAAAGGTTTGTTTGACTCTTTATTTAATCCCCAAAATTTGTTTCTTTGCTCATTTCAAGCACAAAACAGAGATTAAATATTGATCTGAGCCAGAATAGAACAGATCAGTGGTGGGGTAAGCGGAAATAATTTTTAATTGATTTCATTGTACAACATTAACATCTATGTCACAGTTCTCTGGTCCCTGACCTAAGGCCTTTCACCTTCTCGGCTTCCAGTAGTACTCTTATGTAGCTCGTTGAGGTAGGGCATGGCGGGTCGTATCGGCCGCTGGCGGCCTGAGTAGACTATTAGACTATGTTACTACAATAACAAGTCAAAAAGCAGTTTGGTTAAAATTCGGTGATTTTTATTTTTATACATTAAAGTGCTTTCAAACTGCAGGAAACAACGCAGCAGACTCTTCTGCGTGTGAGGTAGTAGTTTTCAGAAAAGTTGTTGCGAAAAAATTCTATTTGTGCAATTTTAATCGAAACTCATTTCACCATTAAAATGTACAATAACAAGTCAAAAGCAGTTTGGTTAAAATTCGGTGATTTTTATTTTTATACATTAAAGTGCTTTCAAACTGCAGGAAACGACGCAGCAGACTCTTCTGCGTGTAGGTAGTAGTTTTTAGAAAAGTTGTTGGAGAATTACTTTTCTGTGGAATTTTATCTGAAACTCATTTTACCATTAAAATGACAATAACAAGTCAAAAAGCAGTTTGGTTAAAATTCGGTGATTTTTATTTTTATACATTAAAGTGCTTTCAAACTGCAGGAAACGACGCAGCAGACTCTTCTGCGTGTAAGGTAGTAGTTTTTAGAAAAGTTGTTGTGAGAATTACTTTTCTGTGGAATTTTATCCAAACTCATTTTACCCTTAAAATCAAGTCAAAAATGAATGTTTGGCAACTAATGTTTTGAAGTTTTTTGATTAGTAACAGTACGGAAGAATATGTTGTAGTTGGGAAGAAGGACGTACTCTATTCAGTGAGACTAGTTTTGTAGATGGTTGATGTACAAAATAAATACTTTTATGATGGTGACTTGAAAAATTGATTTATTTATTTATTTAAATCAAGTCAAAAATGACTGTTTGGCAACTAATGTTTTGAAGTTTTTTGCTTAGTAACAGTACGGAAGAATGTGTTGTAGTTGGGAAGAAGGACGTACTCTATTTAGTGAGACTAGTTTTGTAGATGGTTGATGTACAAAATAAATACTTTTATGATGGTGACTTGAAAAATTGATTTAATTAATAATTAAATCAAGTCAAAAATGACTGTACGGCAATTCAATGTTTTGAACTTTTTTTGTACATAATCCATCGGAAGATGTTGTGGAAAAGGACGACACTCTATTCTGTGAGATAGTTTTGTAAGTATGTAGCCAAAATAGTACTATTTTGATGGGTGATTGAAAAATTGATATTTATTTATTAAATCAGTCAAATACTATTCAAATGTATTTTCGAAATGGTGATTTTTTTTTGTAATTAAATGCTCCCATAATGTTCTTGACAAGACGCAGCAGACATTGAGTGTAAGATTTCTTAAGATCTGAGCCAGAATAGGACAGATCAGTGGTGGGGTGAATGGAAAAATTTTTAATTGATTTCAGTGTACAACGTCATCTTCATCTCTCATAATGTTATTTCAAAGTTTTGTTTGACTCTTTATTTAATCCCCAAATATTGTTTCTTTGTTATTTCAAGCACAAAACAGAGATTAAATATAGATCAGCCAGATAGGAACAGATCAGTGGTGGGGTGAATGGAAAATTTTTTAATTGATTTCAGTGTACAACATCATCTTCATTTCATACTGGTTATTTCAAAGGCTTTTTGACCTTTATTAATCCCCAAAATTGTTTCTTTGCTCATTTCAAGCACAAAACAGAGATAATATGATCTGGGCCAGATAGAAAGATCATGTGTGGGTAATCGGAAAATCATTTGTTAATTGATTTCATTGTACAACATTAACATCTATGTCACAGTTCTCTGGTCACTGACCTAAGGCCCTTCACTCTCGCGTTCCAGTAGTACTCTTATGTAAGCTCGTTGAGGAGGGCAGGCGGGGTCGTATCGCCGCTGGGCGCACTAGTAGACTATTAGATATGTTACTACATAACAAGTCAAAAAGAATGATTGTTGAAATCGGTGATTTTTATTTTGTAACATTAAAGTGCTTTCAACTGCGGAACAAACGCAGCAGACTCTTTGCGTGAGTATAGTTTTCAGAGTTGTGCGAAAAGATACTAGTGGGTTAATCGAAACTCTTTTACATTATTAAATGTACAAATAACAAGTCAAAAAGCAGTTTGGTTAAAATTCGGTGATTTTTATTTTTATACATTAAAGTGCTTTCAAACTGCAGGAAACAGACGCAGCAGACTCTTCTGCGTGTGAAGGTAGTAGTTTTTAGAAAAGTTGTTGTGAGAATTCTTTCTGTGGAATTTTATTGAAACTCATTTTACCATTAAAATGCACAATAACAAGTCAAAAAGCAGTTTGGTTAAAATTCGGTGATTTTTATTTTTATACATTAAAGTGCTTTCAAACTGCAGGAAACGACGCAGCAGACTCTTCTGCGTGTAAGGTAGTAGTTTTTAGAAAGTTGTTGTGAGAATTACTTTTCTGTGGAATTTTATCAAACTCATTTTACCACTTAATAATCAAGTCAAAAAGCATGTTTGGTTAAAATTCGGTGATTTTATTTTATACATTAAAGTGCTTTCAAACTGCAGGAAACGACGCACAGACTCTTCTGCGTGTGAGGTAGTAGTTTTTAGAAAGTTGTGTGCAAAAATTACTTTTTGTGAATTTAATCAAACTATTTACCTTAATTACAATCAAGTCAAAAGATGTTTGGCAATATGTTTGAAGTTTTTTGTTAGTAACAGTACGGAAGAATGTGTGTAGTTGGGAAGAGGACGTACTCTATTCAGTGAAGACTAGTTTTGTAGATGGTTGATGTACAAAATAAATACTTTTATGATGGTGACTTGAAAAATTGATTTAATTAATAATTAAAATCAAGTCAAAAATGACTGTACGGCAATTCATGTTTTGAAACTTTTTTCTTAATAACAGTACGGAAGAATGTGTTGTAGTTGGGAAGAAGGACGTACTCTATTCAGTGAGACTAGTTTTGTAGATGGTTGATGTACAAAATAAATACTTTTATGATGGTGACTTGAAAAATTGATTTATTTATTTATTTAAATCAAGTCAAAAATGACTATAAAATAGATTGATTCGAAACTCGGTGATTTATTTTTTTGTACATTAAAGTGCTCCTCCAACTGCTGGAAAAGACGCAGCAGACTCTTTTGCGTGTGAGGTAGTAGTTTTCTTTTAAGATCTGAGCCAGAATAGGACAGATCAGTGGTGGGGTGAATGGAAATAATTTTTAATTGATTTCAGTGTACAACGTCATCATCATCCTCATAATGTTATTTCAAAGTTTTGTTTGACTCTTTATTTAATCCCCAAATAATGTTTCTTTGTTTATTTCAAGCACAAAACAGAGATTAAATAAAGATCCAAGCCAGATTAGGACAGATCAGTGGTGGGGTGAATGGAAAAATTTTTTAATTGATTTCAGTGTACAACATCATCTTCATTTTCATAATGTTATTTCAAAGTTTTGTTTGACTCTTTATTTAATCCCCAAATTATGTTTCTTTGTTTATTTCAAGCACAAAACAGAGATTAAATATTGATCTGAGCCAGAATAGAACAGATCAGTGGTGGGGTAAGCGGAAATAATTTTTAATTGATTTCATTGTACAACATTAACATCTATGTCACAGTTCTCTGGTCCCTGACCTAAGGCCTTTCACCTTCTCGGCTTCCAGTAGTACTCTTATGTAGGCTCGTTGAGGGTAGGGCAGGGCGGGGGTCGTATCGGCCGCTGGGCGGCCTGAGTAGACTATTAGACTATGTTACTACAATAACAAGTCAAAAAGCAGTTTGGTTAAAATTCGGTGATTTTTATTTTTATACATTAAAGTGCTTTCAAACTGCAGGAAACGACGCAGCAGACTCTTCTGCGTGTAAGGTAGTAGTTTTCAGAAAAGTTGTTGCGAAAAAATTCTATTTGTGCAATTTTAATCGAAACTCATTTCACCATTAAAATGTACAATAACAAGTCAAAAAGCAGTTTGGTTAAAATTCGGTGATTTTTATTTTTATACATTAAAGTGCTTTCAAACTGCAGGAAACGACGCAGCAGACTCTTCTGCGTGTAAGGTAGTAGTTTTTAGAAAAGTTGTTGTGAGAATTACTTTTCTGTGGAATTTTATTGAAACTCATTTTACCATTAAAATGCACAATAACAAGTCAAAAAGCAGTTTGGTTAAAATTCGGTGATTTTTATTTTTATACATTAAAGTGCTTTCAAACTGCAGGAAACGACGCAGCAGACTCTTCTGCGTGTAAGGTAGTAGTTTTTAGAAAAGTTGTTGTGAGAATTACTTTTCTGTGGAATTTTATCCAAACTCATTTTACCCTTAAAATCAAGTCAAAAATGAATGTTTGGCAACTAATGTTTTGAAGTTTTTTGCTTAGTAACAGTACGGAAGAATGTTGTAGTTGGGAAGAAGGACGTACTCTATTCAGTGAGACTAGTTTTGTAGATGGTTGATGTACAAAATAAATACTTTTATGATGGTGACTTGAAAAATTGATTTATTAATAATTAAAATCAAGTCAAAAATGACTGTACGGCAACTAATGTTTTGAAACTTTTTTCTTAATAACAGTACGGAAGAATGTGTTGTAGTTGGGAAGAAGGACGTACTCTATTCAGTGAGACTAGTTTTGTAGATGGTTGATGTACAAAATAAATACTTTTATGATGGTGACTTGAAAAATTGATTTATTTATTTATTTAAATCAAGTCAAAAATGACTATAAAATAGATTGATTCGAAACTCGGTGATTTATTTTTTTGTACATTAAAGTGCTCCTCCAACTGCTGGAAAAGACGCAGCAGACTCTTTTGCGTGTGAGGTAGTAGTTTTCTTTTAAGATCTGAGCCAGAATAGGACAGATCAGTGGTGGGGTGAATGGAAATAATTTTTAATTGATTTCAGTGTACAACGTCATCATCATCCTCATAATGTTATTTCAAAGTTTTGTTTGACTCTTTATTTAATCCCCAAATAATGTTTCTTTGTTTATTTCAAGCACAAAACAGAGATTAAATAAAGATCCAAGCCAGATTAGGACAGATCAGTGGTGGGGTGAATGGAAAAATTTTTTAATTGATTTCAGTGTACAACATCATCTTCATTTTCATAATGTTATTTCAAAGGTTTGTTTGACTCTTTATTTAATCCCCAAAATTTGTTTCTTTGCTCATTTCAAGCACAAAACAGAGATTAAATATTGATCTGAGCCAGAATAGAACAGATCAGTGGTGGGGTAAGCGGAAATAATTTTTAATTGATTTCATTGTACAACATTAACATCTATGTCACAGTTCTCTGGTCCCTGACCTAAGGCCTTTCACCTTCTCGGCTTCCAGTAGTACTCTTATGTAGGCTCGTTGAGGGTAGGGCAGGGCGGGGGTCGTATCGGCCGCTGGGCGGCCTGAGTAGACTATTAGACTATGTTACTACAATAACAAGTCAAAAAGCAGTTTGGTTAAAATTCGGTGATTTTTATTTTTATACATTAAAGTGCTTTCAAACTGCAGGAAACAACGCAGCAGACTCTTCTGCGTGTGAGGTAGTAGTTTTCAGAAAAGTTGTTGCGAAAAAATTCTATTTGTGCAATTTTAATCGAAACTCATTTCACCATTAAAATGTACAATAACAAGTCAAAAAGCAGTTTGGTTAAAATTCGGTGATTTTTATTTTTATACATTAAAGTGCTTTCAAACTGCAGGAAACGACGCAGCAGACTCTTCTGCGTGTAAGGTAGTAGTTTTTAGAAAAGTTGTTGTGAGAAAATTACTTTTCTGTGGAATTTTATTGAAACTCATTTTACCATTAAAATGCACAATAACAAGTCAAAAAGCAGTTTGGTTAAAATTCGGTGATTTTTATTTTTATACATTAAAGTGCTTTCAAACTGCAGGAAACGACGCAGCAGACTCTTCTGCGTGTAAGGTAGTAGTTTTTAGAAAAGTTGTTGTGAGAATTACTTTTCTGTGGAATTTTATCCAAACTCATTTTACCCTTAAAATCAAGTCAAAAATGAATGTTTGGCAACTAATGTTTTGAAGTTTTTTGATTAGTAACAGTACGGAAGAATGTGTTGTAGTTGGGAAGAAGGACGTACTCTATTCAGTGAGACTAGTTTTGTAGATGGTTGATGTACAAAATAAATACTTTTATGATGGTGACTTGAAAAATTGATTTAATTAATAATTAAAATCAAGTCAAAAATGACTGTACGGCAATTCATGTTTTGAAACTTTTTTCTTAATAACAGTACGGAAGAATGTGTTGTAGTTGGGAAGAAGGACGTACTCTATTCAGTGAGACTAGTTTTGTAGATGGTTGATGTACAAAATAAATACTTTTATGATGGTGACTTGAAAAATTGATTTATTTATTTATTTAAATCAAGTCAAAAATGACTATAAAATAGATTGATTCGAAACTCGGTGATTTATTTTTTTGTACATTAAAGTGCTCCTCCAACTGCTGGAAAAGACGCAGCAGACTCTTTTGCGTGTGAGGTAGTAGTTTTCTTTTAAGATCTGAGCCAGAATAGGACAGATCAGTGGTGGGGTGAATGGAAATAATTTTTAATTGATTTCAGTGTACAACGTCATCATCATCCTCATAATGTTATTTCAAAGTTTTTTGACTCTTATTTAATCCCAAAATGTTTCTTTGCTCTTTCAAGACAAAAGAGTTAAATAAAGATCAGCCAGATTAGACAGATCAGTGGTGGGGTGAATGGAAAAATTTTTAATTGATTTCATGTACAACATCATCATCATTTCATAATGTTTTTCAAAGGTTGTTGACTCTTTATTAATTCCCAAAATTGTTTCTTTGCTATTTCAATGCACAAAACGAGTTAATATTGATTGACCAGAATAGAACAGATCAGTGGTGGGTAAATCGGAATAATTTTTATTGTTTCATGTACAACATTAACTCTTTCAATTCTCAGGTATGACTACGCCTTTCACTCTTCTCGGCTCAGTAGTATCTTTTAGGCTCGTTGAGGAAGACGGTCTATCGGCAATTTGATGAACTATTACATGTAATACATAACAAGTCAAAAGCAGTTTGGTTAAAATTCGGTGATTTTTTTTATACATTAAAGTGCTTTCAACTGCAGGAAACACGCAGCAGACTCTTCTGCGTGTAGGTAGTAGTTTTAGAAAAGTTGTTGTGCAGAAATTCTATTCTGTGATTAAGACTCGCATATGACTATTAGAATGTACAATAACAAGTCAAAAAGCGTTTGGTTAAAATTCGGTGATTTTTATTTTTATACATTAAAGTGCTTTCAAACTGCAGGAAACGACGCAGCAGACTCTTCTGCGTGTAAGGTAGTATTCATCAAATGATGTTTGGCATAGTTTGAATTTGTTTGAATAACAGTAGAAGAATTGTTGTATTGGAAAAGCGTATCTTTTAGTGAACTATTTTGTAGATGGTTAATGTCAAAAAATCTTTTATGATGGTACTGAAAATTGATTTATTAGTATTAAATCAAGTCAAAAATGACTGTAGGCAACTAATGTTTTGAATTTTTTCTTAGTAACAGTACGGAAGAATTGTTGTAGTTGGAAGAAGACTACTCTTCAGTGAGACTATTTTGTAGAGTTGTGTACAAATAAATACTTTTATGATGGTGACTTGAAAAATTGATTTATTTATTTATTTAAATCAAGTCAAAAATGACTGTTGGCAACTAATGTTTTGAAGTTTTTTGCTTATAACAGTAGGAAGAATTCGAAAGTTGGAAGAAGTACAGTACTCTTTCATAGAACTAATTTTGTAAATATTGATGTACAAAATAATACTTTTAGTGGTGACTTGAAAAATTTGATTTAATTAATAATTAAAATCAAGTCAAAATGACTGTACGCAATCAGTTTTGAAACTTTTTTCTTATAACAGTACGGAAGAATGTTTTAGTTGGGAAGAAGGACGTACTCTATTCAGTGAGACTAGTTTTGTAGATGGTTGATGTACAAAATAAATACTTTTATGATGTGACTTGAAAAATTGATTATTTATTTATTTAAATCAAGTCAAAAATGACTATAAAATAGATTGATTCGAAACTCGGTGATTTATTTTTTTGTACATTAAAGTGCTCCTCCAACTGCTGGAAAAGACGCAGCAGACTCTTTTGCGTGTGAGGTAGTAGTTTTCTTTTAAGATCTGAGCCAGAATAGACAGATCAGTGGTGGGTGAATGGAAATAATTTTTAATTGATTTCAGTGTACAACGTCATCATCATCCTCATAATGTTATTTCAAAGTTTTGTTTGACTCTTTATTTAATCCCCAAATAATGTTTCTTTGTTTATTTCAAGCACAAAACAGAGATTAAATAAAGATCCAAGCCAGATTAGGACAGATCAGTGGTGGGGTGAATGGAAAAATTTTTTAATTGATTTCAGTGTACAACATCATCTTCATTTTCATAATGTTATTTCAAAGGTTTGTTTGACTCTTTATTTAATCCCCAAAATTTGTTTCTTTGCTCATTTCAAGCACAAAACAGAGATTAAATATTGATCTGAGCCAGAATAGAACAGATCAGTGGTGGGGTAAGCGGAAATAATTTTTAATTGATTTCATTGTACAACATTAACATCTATGTCACAGTTCTCTGGTCCCTGACCTAAGGCCTTTCACCTTCTCGGCTTCCAGTAGTACTCTTATGTAGGCTCGTTGAGGGTAGGGCAGGGCGGGGGTCGTATCGGCCGCTGGGCGGCCTGAGTAGACTATTAGACTATGTTACTACAATAACAAGTCAAAAAGCAGTTTGGTTAAAATTCGGTGATTTTTATTTTTATACATTAAAGTGCTTTCAAACTGCAGGAAACAACGCAGCAGACTCTTCTGCGTGTGAGGTAGTAGTTTTCAGAAAAGTTGTTGCGAAAAAATTCTATTTGTGCAATTTTAATCGAAACTCATTTCACCATTAAAATGTACAATAACAAGTCAAAAAGCAGTTTGGTTAAAATTCGGTGATTTTTATTTTTATACATTAAAGTGCTTTCAAACTGCAGGAAACGACGCAGCAGACTCTTCTGCGTGTAGGTAGTAGTTTTTAGAAAAGTTGTTGGAAAATATCTTTTGTGGAATTTTATCGAAACTCATTTTACCATTAAAATGACAATAACAAGTCAAAAAGCAGTTTGGTTAAAATTCGGTGATTTTTATTTTATACATTAAGTGCTTTCAAACTGCAGGAAACGACGCAGCAGACTCTTCTGCGTGTAAGGTAGTAGTTTTTAGAAAAGTTGTTGTGAGAATTACTTTTCTGTGGAATTTTATCCAAACTCATTTTACCATTAAAATCAATGTCAAAAAGACATGTTTGGCAACTTCGTTTGATTTTTTGTTATAACATTAAGGAAACTTGTAGTGGGAAGAAGACGTACTCTTTCATGTGAGACTAGTTTTGTAATGGTTGATGTACAAATAATACTTTTATGTGGTGACTTGAAAAATGATTTATTATTATAAATCAAGTCAAAAATGACTGTTTGGCAACTAATGTTTTGAAGTTTTTTGCTTAGTAACAGTACGGAAGAATGTGTTGTAGTTGGGAAGAAGGACGTACTCTATTCAGTGAGACTAGTTTTGTAGATGGTTGATGTACAAAATAAATACTTTTATGATGGTGACTTGAAAAATTGATTTAATTAATAATTAAAATCAAGTCAAAAATGACTGTACGGCAATTCATGTTTTGAAACTTTTTTCTTAATAACAGTACGGAAGAATGTGTTGTAGTTGGGAAGAAGGACGTACTCTATTCAGTGAGACTAGTTTTGTAGATGGTTGATGTACAAAATAAATACTTTTATGATGGTGACTTGAAAAATTGATTTATTTATTTATTTAAATCAAGTCAAAAATGACTATAAAATAGATTGATTCGAAACTCGGTGATTTATTTTTTTGTACATTAAAGTGCTCCTCCAACTGCTGGAAAAGACGCAGCAGACTCTTTTGCGTGTGAGGTAGTAGTTTTCTTTTAAGATCTGAGCCAGAATAGGACAGATCAGTGGTGGGGTGAATGGAAATAATTTTTAATTGATTTCAGTGTACAACGTCATCATCATCCTCATAATGTTATTTCAAAGTTTTGTTTGACTCTTTATTTAATCCCCAAATAATGTTTCTTTGTTTATTTCAAGCACAAAACAGAGATTAAATAAAGATCCAAGCCAGATTAGGACAGATCAGTGGTGGGGTGAATGGAAAAATTTTTTAATTGATTTCAGTGTACAACATCATCTTCATTTTCATAATGTTATTTCAAAGGTTTGTTTGACTCTTTATTTAATCCCCAAAATTTGTTTCTTTGCTCATTTCAAGCACAAAACAGAGATTAAATATTGATCTGAGCCAGAATAGAACAGATCAGTGGTGGGGTAAGCGGAAATAATTTTTAATTGATTTCATTGTACAACATTAACATCTATGTCACAGTTCTCTGGTCCCTGACCTAAGGCCTTTCACCTTCTCGGCTTCCAGTAGTACTCTTATGTAGGCTCGTTGAGGGTAGGGCAGGGCGGGGGTCGTATCGGCCGCTGGGCGGCCTGAGTAGACTATTAGACTATGTTACTACAATAACAAGTCAAAAAGCAGTTTGGTTAAAATTCGGTGATTTTTATTTTTATACATTAAAGTGCTTTCAAACTGCAGGAAACAACGCAGCAGACTCTTCTGCGTGTAAGGTAGTAGTTTTTAGAAAAGTTGTTGTGAGAAATTCTATTTG
>JAMZRA010000005.1:15549505-15583791 GCA_024499935.1 Tyrophagus putrescentiae
CAGAGAACTGTGACATAGATGTTAATGTTGTACAATGAAATCAATTAAAAATTATTTCCGCTTACCCCACCACTGATCTGTTCTATTCTGGCTCAGATCAATATTTAATCTCTGTTTTGTGCTTGAAATGAGCAAAGAAACAAATTTTGGGGATTAAATAAAGAGTCAAACAAACCTTTGAAATAACATTATGAAAATGAAGATGATGTTGTACACTGAAATCAATTAAAAAATTTTTCCATTCACCCCACCACTGATCTGTCCTAATCTGGCTTGGATCTTTATTTAATCTCTGTTTTGTGCTTGAAATAAACAAAGAAACATTATTTGGGGATTAAATAAAGAGTCAAACAAAACTTTGAAATAACATTATGAGGATGATGATGACGTTGTACACTGAAATCAATTAAAAATTATTTCCATTCACCCCACCACTGATCTGTCCTATTCTGGCTCAGATTTAAAAGAAAACTACTACCTCACACGCAAAAGAGTCTGCTGCGTCTTTTCCAGCAGTTGGAGGAGCACTTTAATGTACAAAAAATAAATCACCGAATTTTAACCAAACTGCTTTTGACTTGTTATTGTACATTTTAATGGTGAAATGAGTTTCGATTAAAATTGCACAAATAGAATTTTTTCGCAACAACTTTTCTGAAAACTACTACCTCACACGCAGAAGAGTCTGCTGCGTTGTTTCCTGCAGTTTGAAAGCACTTTAATGTATAAAAATAAAAATCACCGAATTTTAACCAAACTGCTTTTTGACTTGTTATTGTAGTAACATAGTCTAATAGTCTACTCAGGCCGCCCAGCGGCCGATACGACCCCCGCCCTGCCCTACCCTCAACGAGCCTACATAAGAGTACTACTGGAAGCCGAGAAGGTGAAAGGCCTTAGGTCAGGGACCAGAGAACTGTGACATAGATGTTAATGTTGTACAATGAAATCAATTAAAAATTATTTCCGCTTACCCCACCACTGATCTGTTCTATTCTGGCTCAGATCAATATTTAATCTCTGTTTTGTGCTTGAAATGAGCAAAGAAACAAATTTTGGGGATTAAATAAAGAGTCAAACAAACCTTTGAAATAACATTATGAAAATGAAGATGATGTTGTACACTGAAATCAATTAAAAATTATTTCCATTCACCCCACCACTGATCTGTCCTATTCTGGCTCAGATCTTAAAAGAAAACTACTACCTCACACGCAAAAGAGTCTGCTGCGTCTTTTCCAGCAGTTGGAGGAGCACTTTAATGTACAAAAAAATAAATCACCGAGTTTCGAATCAATCTATTTTATAGTCATTTTTGACTTGATTTAAATAAATAAAATAATCAATTTTTCAAGTCACTATCATAAAAGTATTTATTTTCTACATCAACCATCTACAAAACTAGTCTCACTAAATAGAGTACGTCCTTCTTCCCAACTACAACACATTCTTCCGTACTGTTACTAAGCAAAAAACTTCAAAACATTAGTTGCCAAACAGTCATTTTTGACTTGATTTAAATAAATAAATAAATCAATTTTTCAAGTCACCATCATAAAAGTATTTATTTTGTACATCAACCATCTACAAAACTAGTCTCACTGAATAGAGTACGTCCTTCTTCCCAACTACAACATATTCTTCCGTACTGTTACTAAGCAAAAAACTTCAAAACATTAGTTGCCAAACAGTCATTTTTGACTTGATTTTAATTATTAATTAAATCAATTTTTCAAGTCCCATCATAAAAGTATTTATTTTGTACATCAATTATTTACAAAATTAGTTTAATGATAGATACGTCTTTTCCCAACTTGGACACATTCTTCCGTATGTTATAAGCAAAAACTTCAAAACATTAGTTGCCAACAGTCATTTTGACTTGACTTAAATAACATAAATAAATACAATTTTCAAGTCACTATCAGTAAAGTATGATTTTGACATCAACCATCTACAAAACTGTCTCACTAAATAGATACGTCCTGTCTTCCCAACTAGAGACAAAATTCTTCCGTACTGTTATTAAGAAAAAAGTTTCAAACATGAATTGCCGTACAGTCATTTTTGTAGCGAGACTTTTTTTTTTGAAAAATCTCGCTTTTAATCTCGCTCTTGTCTGTCTGTCTGTCTGGCTGTCTGCCGGACGGTGTGTCAAACAATCTTCCCAGTCACGATTTTGCCCAAATTGGCACAAATCACATTAATTCAACAAAAATTCAGGCGAAAGAATTAGAGTCGTACGACCAACGGGTCCCGAGATACAGGGACCCAAAAGATGCACGTACAACAGTAGGGGGAATGGAAGCACTGTGAAAGGTACAGAGAAGGAGATGGCAGACAGTAGCAGACGTGTTGTGCTGTGAAGTGACTCAGCTGTTGAGCTGGCAGCACAAGGCAGTAGAGGGAGAGAGAGACGCTGCAGCTGAGCACTGTGTGACGCACAGAGAGGACGCGCCTGCAGACTGTAACACGTGCGCGTCTGCTGTTGCTATCAAATGTAAACAGTTTGTGGTCCCTTCTGCAGGAGCGCTACCATTCCCTTCACTAGGAGGGACGAGTTTTTCCTTCTGTTTACATAATGTGTTTGCCCAGCACAGTGACTGAACATGCGTTCTGCAGCAGTGCACGGCACAAGGCGGCGAGGTCTGGCACCTCTTGGCCGCTGTCAACTTCCGCTGCCTCGGGCCTCGCGAGCGAAGCGAGCGGGGCCCGAGGCGGCGGAAGTTGACAGCGGCCAAGCGATGTCGGGTGAGCCGCCGGTAAAGTGAATGAGAGATCCTAGCAGTGCACGGCTAAAACCTGCGAATTCTGGCAAAATGGCGTTGAGTGAGCTACTGGTTAAGTTATCAAAGATGTTATTTTGGCTGTCCTTGCACATCATGATGGGTGGCCAAAAGTGGTTGCCTAATTGCTGCCAGTGACTAGTGCTCAGTCGCACTGTTGCTGTCTCTTTCTCTTCTTTCTTTAGCTACTGCTACTGCTGTGTCTGGTTGTGTGTTATTGATTGCTTATTCAAACAGTGATCACCACTGCAGTGTTTGTTTCGTTGTCTTGTTGCTGTCCTCTCATTTCTCGTGTGTTTTACTGTGTTCGCTGCTAATGGACGCCAGTGAATGTCATTGCAGTGATCTAGTATGTTAGACAGGCTACTGCTTTAGAAGTGAATCACTTTATTGCCCTTTTGCCTGCACATCTGCTCAACATGCCTTCCTCAGCAGTGCACGGCACAAGGC
Source organism: Tyrophagus putrescentiae (assembly GCA_024499935.1). Classification (NCBI taxonomy): domain Eukaryota; kingdom Metazoa; phylum Arthropoda; class Arachnida; order Sarcoptiformes; family Acaridae; genus Tyrophagus; species Tyrophagus putrescentiae. The sequence continues at coordinate 15,552,742 of JAMZRA010000005.1, forward strand.
GGCGAGGTCTGGCACCTCTTGGCCACTGTAAACTTCCGCTGCCTCGGGCCTCGCGAGCGAAGCGAGCGGAGCCCGAGGCGGCGGAAGTTTACAGTGGCCAAGCGATGTCGGGTGAGCCGCCGGTAAAGTGATTGAGAAATCCTAGCAGTGCACGGCTAAAACCTGCGAGTTCTGGCCAAGTGGAGTCCGGTAAGCCACTGGTTAAGTTATGCGGAGATGTTATTCTGGCTGCAACATTCCTTGCACACCATGATGGGTGGCCAAAAAGTGGTTGCCTAATTGCTGCCAGTGACTAGCGCTCAGTCGCACTGTTGCTGTCTCTTCTTTCTTTTGCCATTGCTGTGTCTGTTGCCATTGCTGTGTCTGATTGTGTGCGCACTGCCAATTCAAACAGTGATCACCACTGCAGTGATCTGGTATGTCGGACACTTTGGTTGTGCATCACTCTCCTTCCTATTCGGCCTGTGTTCTATTCAGTACCACTTGCTGCATTGAAAATCATTTCATCTCTGCTTTTCACACTGTGTGCACTGTCTTTGATAAATGTGCAAAATGTGCAACCTGCCCAATCGCCAAGAAGAAGATAACGTCGAGGAAAAAAGAGCTCAACAACAAGATGCAGCTCAGGAAATTTATGTGGCTCAAGTTGTAGAATTTTTAATTGCTTTAGGCCGTTTTCGCGGAACAACAATTGTTCCTTTTAATGCTCGCCACGATATGGGTAAACGTTTTTGTTCACGATTATGCAAATATTTAACTGTTACCATTTTTTATAAATGAATGGCACTGTAGATTACCGTGTTTTAATCGTTCGCAACCACCGGCCTAATTGGGAAGACAGAATGAACGCAGCATTGGAACAGCTCCGCTGTCTTAAAATTCGAGCGGTCCTTGAGGCTTTAATTCGACCGCAAACTGCAAATTACCAGCGCCGCCTTACTGCTCGGGCAGATCCGGAAGTTTAGTGCTTTGTTATTTTTGCTGTATTCTTTTAAATGACATTACATGCCATCATGATGGGTGGTCAAAAAATGTTTGTTTGACTAATTGCTTTCAGTAAAGTGTACGGTTTTACTGTTGCCTAATTGCTGCCAGTGACTAGTGCTCAGTCGCACTGTTGCTGTCTCTTCTTTCTCTTCTTTCTTTTGCTATTGCTGTGTCTGGCTGTGTGTTGTTGATTGCTTATTTAGGCAGTGATCATAACTGCAGCGGCTTGGTATGCCGGACACCTCAGTAGTGCTTCACTCTCTTTTCTATTTGGTCTGTGTATCTGCTCAATACCACTGGCTGGATTGAAGCACATTTCATCTCTGCTTTTTGCACTGTGCACACTGTTTTAGCGAGACTTTTTAACTTGTTTAAAATGGCTGATCAACAGCGCCGAGGAGGACGTCCTCGACTGCCTCCTGAAGAACGGGAAAGAAGAGAACGGGAAAGAGCTCAGAATCGCGCAGAGTTAATCCGGTTCAATCGTCAAGACAATGACTACCGTGAGGAAGAGAATGCTCGAAACCGACAACGACAAGCTGCAGCTCGTGCAGTTGATGCTGTACGAATCGAAGCAAACTTCCAGAACGCCGCACGTCGTCGTAACGCTCGGGCAGCTAATCCGGCCCAAGCTGCAGCAGCTCAAGCTGCCGACACACAACGCCGCCGCCAAAGACGCCAGGATGGTGAGGTCCGGGCTGCAGAGCGAGCGGCTGACGCCCAGCGCCGTAAATTGGCTCGCCAGAATGAAGAAGTTCGGGCTGCAGAGCGGGAGGCTGACGCCCAGCGCCGCCGCGAAAGACGCCAGGATGATGAGGTCCGAGCTGCTGAGCGGGCGGCTGACGCCCAGCATCGCCGCGAAAGACGCCATGATGATGTGGCCCGGGCTGTAGAACAGGCTCTTATTCGACCGCAAGCTGCAAATTACCTGCGCCGTTTTATTGCTCGGCAAGATCCGAAAGTTTAATGCTCGTAATTTTTTTGTATTTTACAAAATGACATTATGATGGGTGGTCAAAAAATGCTTGTTTGCCTAATTGCTTGTAAAAGCAAAGTGTACGGTTGCACTTTTGCCTAATTGCTGCCAGTGACTAGTGCTCAATCGCACTGTTGCTGTCTCTTCTTTCTTTTGCCATTGCTGTGTCTGGCTGTGTGCTGATTGCTTATTTGGGCAGTGATCACCACTGCAGTGTGTGTTCTGTTGCGCTGTTGCTGTCTTCTCATTTCTCGTGCGATGTTTGTTTGGCTGTGTTCGCTGCCAATGCACACCAGTGAATGTCGCTGCAGTGATCTGGTATGTTGGACAGGCTACTGCCTTAGAAATGAATCACTTTTATTGCACATCTGCTCAACATGCCTTCCTCAGCAGTGCACGGCACAAGGCGGCGAGGTCTGGCACCTCTTGGCCACTGTAAACTTCCGCTGCCTCGGGCCTCGCGAGCGAAGCGAGCGGAGCCCGAGGCGGCGGAAGTTTACAGTGGCCAAGCGATGTCGGGTGAGCCGCCGGTAAAGTGATTGAGAAATCCTAGCAGTGCACGGCTAAAACCTGCGAGTTCTGGCCAAGTGGAGTCCGGTAAGCCACTGGTTAAGTTATGCGGAGATGTTATTCTGGCTGCAACATTCCTTGCACACCATGATGGGTGGCCAAAAAGTGGTTGCCTAATTGCTGCCAGTGACTAGCGCTCAGTCGCACTGTTGCTGTCTCTTCTTTCTTTTGCCATTGCTGTGTCTGTTGCCATTGCTGTGTCTGATTGTGTGCGCACTGCCAATTCAAACAGTGATCACCACTGCAGTGATCTGGTATGTCGGACACTTTGGTTGTGCATCACTCTCCTTCCTATTCGGCCTGTGTTCTATTCAGTACCACTTGCTGCATTGAAAATCATTTCATCTCTGCTTTTCACACTGTGTGCACTGTCTTTGATAAATGTGCAAAATGTGCAACCTGCCCAATCGCCAAGAAGAAGATAACGTCGAGGAAAAAAGAGCTCAACAACAAGATGCAGCTCAGGAAATTTATGTGGCTCAAGTTGTAGAATTTTTAATTGCTTTAGGCCGTTTTCGCGGAACAACAATTGTTCCTTTTAATGCTCGCCACGATATGGGTAAACGTTTTTGTTCACGATTATGCAAATATTTAACTGTTACCATTTTTATAAATGAATGGCACTGTAGATTACCGTGTTTTAATCGTTCGCAACCACCGGCCTAATTGGGAAGACAGAATGAACGCAGCATTGGAACAGCTCCGCTGTCTTAAAATTCGAGCGGTCCTTGAGGCTTTAATTCGACCGCAAACTGCAAATTACCAGCGCCGCCTTACTGCTCGGGCAGATCCGGAAGTTTAGTGCTTTGTTATTTTTGCTGTATTCTTTTAAATGACATTACATGCCATCATGATGGGTGGTCAAAAAATGTTTGTTGACTAATTGCTTTCAGTAAAGTGTACGGTTTTACTGTTGCCTAATTGCTGCCAGTGACTAGTGCTCAGTCGCACTGTTGCTGTCTCTTCTTTCTCTTCTTTCTTTTGCTATTGCTGTGTCTGGCTGTGTGTTGTTGATTGCTTATTTAGGCAGTGATCATAACTGCAGCGGCTTGGTATGCCGGACACCTCAGTAGTGCTTCACTCTCTTTTCTATTGGTCTGTGTATCTGCTCAATACCACTGGCTGGATTGAAGCACATTTCATCTCTGCTTTTTGCACTGTGCACACTGTTTTAGCGAGACTTTTTAACTTGTTTAAAATGGCTGATCAACAGCGCCGAGGAGGACGTCCTCGACTGCCTCCTGAAGAACGGGAAAGAAGAGAACGGGAAAGAGCTCAGAATCGCGCAGAGTTAATCCGGTTCAATCGTCAAGACAATGACTACCGTGAGGAAGAGAATGCTCGAAACCGACAACGACAAGCTGCAGCTCGTGCAGTTGATGCTGTACGAATCGAAGCAAACTTCCAGAACGCCGCACGTCGTCGTAACGCTCGGGCAGCTAATCCGGCCCAAGCTGCAGCAGCTCAAGCTGCCGACACACAACGCCGCCGCCAAAGACGCCAGGATGGTGAGGTCCGGGCTGCAGAGCGAGCGGCTGACGCCCAGCGCCGTAAATTGGCTCGCCAGAATGAAGAAGTTCGGGCTGCAGAGCGGGAGGCTGACGCCCAGCGCCGCCGCGAAAGACGCCAGGATGATGAGGTCCGAGCTGCTGAGCGGGCGGCTGACGCCCAGCATCGCCGCGAAAGACGCCATGATGATGTGGCCCGGGCTGTAGAACAGGCTCTTATTCGACCGCAAGCTGCAAATTACCTGCGCCGTTTTATTGCTCGGCAAGATCCGAAAGTTTAATGCTCGTAATTTTTTTGTATTTTACAAAATGACATTATGATGGGTGGTCAAAAAATGCTTGTTTGCCTAATTGCTTGTAAAAGCAAAGTGTACGGTTGCACTTTTGCCTAATTGCTGCCAGTGACTAGTGCTCAATCGCACTGTTGCTGTCTCTTCTTTCTTTTGCCATTGCTGTGTCTGGCTGTGTGCTGATTGCTTATTTGGGCAGTGATCACCACTGCAGTGTGTGTTCTGTTGCGCTGTTGCTGTCTTCTCATTTCTCGTGCGATGTTTGTTTGGCTGTGTTCGCTGCCAATGCACACCAGTGAATGTCGCTGCAGTGATCTGGTATGTTGGACAGGCTACTGCCTTAGAAATGAATCACTTTTATTGCACATCTGCTCAACATGCCTTCTCAGCAGTGCACGGCACAAGGCGGCGAGGTCTGGCACCTCTTGGCCACTGTAAACTTCCGCTGCCTCGGGCCTCGCGAGCGAAGCGAGCGGGGCCCGAGGCGGCGGAAGTTTACAGTGGCCAAGCGATGTCGGGTGAGCCGCCGGTAAAGTGATTGAGAAATCCTAGCAGTGCACGGCTAAAGCCTGCGAGTTCTGGCCAAGTGGCGTCCGGTGAGCCACTGGTTAAGTTATGAAAAGATGCTATCCTGGCTGCAACATTCCTTGCACACCATGATGGGTGGCCAAAAAGTGGTTGCCTAATTGCTGCCAGTGACTAGTGCTCAGTCGCACTGTTGCTGTCTCTTCTTTCTTTAGCTACTGCTGTGTCTGGCTGTGTGCGCACTGCCAATTCAAACAGTGATCACCACTGCAGTGATCTGGTAGGCCTGACATTTCGGTAGTGAATCACTCTCCTTCCTATTCAGCCTATGTATCTGTTCAGTACCACTTGCTGCATTGAAGCTCATTTCATCTCTTCTTTTCGCACTGTGCGCGTTGTTGCTATTGCTATGTCTGGGTTGTGTGCGCACTGCCTATTCAAACAGTGATCACCACTGCAGTGATCTGGTATGCCAAGCAGTTTGCTGCTTCAGCAGTGAATCACTCTCCTTCCTATTCGGTCTGTGCATCTGCTCAATACCACTTGTTGGATTGAAGCTCATTTCATCTCTGCTCTTCACTTTGTGCGCACTGTTCTTTGAAAAACTTTTAACTTGTGCAAAATGGCAGATCAACCGCGCCAAAGAGGACGCCCTCGCCTTTCTGATGAAGAAAGGGCAAGAAGAGCTCAAATACACGCTCAACATCGCCTAGAATTACTCCAACACAATCGTCAAGATGATGACCACCGTGAGGAAGAGAATGCTCGAAACAGACAACGACAGCTGCAGCTCGGGCAGTTGATGCTGTACGAATCGAAGCGAACTCTCAGAACGCCGCACGTCGTCGTAACGCCGGGCAGCTAATCCGGCCCAAGCTGCAGCAGCCCAAGCTGTCAACACCAGCAGCCGCCAAAGACGCCAGAATGAGAGGCCCGGGCTGCAGAGCGGGCGGCTGACGCCCAGCGCGTGAGTTGGCTCGCCAGAATGAGAGGCCCGGGCTGCAGAGCGGGCGGCTGACGCCAGCGCCGTGAGTTGGCTCGCCAGAATGAGGAGGCCCGGGCTGCAGAGCGGGCGGCTGACGCCCAGCGCCGTGAGTTGGCTCGCCAGAATGAGAGGCCCGGGCTGCAGAGCGGGCGGCTGACGCCCAGCGCCGTGGATGGTCGCCGAATGAGAGCCCGAGCTGCAGAGCGGGCGGCTGACCCCACGCCGTGAATTGGCTCGCCAATGAGGAGGCCCGGGCTGCAGAGCCGGGCTGGTGCACGAAGCCGGAACGCACGCGCTGACAGACGCACGCCACTGTGGTCAAATGACTAGCAGAGCGGCGGCTCTGCGCGCGAGCACTCAATTGACGCTGAGGACTCCATGGCTACGACGATCTGACACTCCGAACGGGCCTTCGAGGCTCAGCTCGTTGCAGAAAGAACTAGCTACGATGGTCACTGATTGCAAGAAAGTCCAATCGCATCGCGCTTTCCAGCCTGCAGGATTTTCGATTTGTAACCTTGCACTGCCTCTTGACGCAGGTTGACGCCACATCTTCAACTGCTGCACTCGTCAAATTTGAAAGCAGGAGCAGCCCCATTCTGCTATCAACTTTGTCAGTCTTCACTACACTTGACGTAAGTACGCATCTAGAAAGCTCTTCGAATGGCCTCAGGGAATCGCTTTCATGCATCATTTACCGCAGAGAGCTAGGCACGAGGTCCTTGGAATTGCGACCACGTGATAAGTCCAATGACGTGCAATTTCGCGAACATTTCCTCACGCAAATCTAGATGGAGCCTCGAGGCTGCTGTCAAATGCCATGGAGATGGACAGCTACAGCTCGGCTTCGACTGGATCAGTTGAATCAGGACTGATTCATCAATGTCAATGGAAGGCATTTCAGCTAACATTTTGTTCCCATTCAAAAGGTCATGCATCGCAATCCCTCATGAAGGCTGACCGAGACGCTGGCAGCAATCTGGAGAGAGGTGACTCAGGTCAATGCGTCCAGATGCCATTGCTCTGCAGACCGCTCAACGAGGAGGCAATGAAGAAGGCACATATAACCTAATAGCCTGACTTTGTTGCCCGGGAAGCTGTTTACAGGACATACAACGCTATTCCATGCCAGGCGCTGTCAATGCCGTGGAAGCCGAACCCAGTCGGCATTTTCGCTGATCCACAGGCTGAAGGGCTGACTTTCATCAACCTCTACGGTGGTCAACTGCCACCTTCTCCACCTGGCACAACAATAGCCGACCGATTCAAGACTGAGGTCATGCATCGCGACCCTCGATTCCGAACTGACACAACGTGCCTGTTCTGGAAGAACGCTGTGCTGACTCAGTACAAGATCGCTTCCCAAATTGGCATTGCTTTGCGCCAAGGCCGGCTTCAAGGGCAGCAAATAACAGCACAAAACCTACTCAATCAGCAGAACATTGAAAACTTTGTTCGCCACGATATGGGTAAGCGCTTCTTGTTTACTATTTTTGTTTGTTTACTATTTTACTAACTGCTACCTTTACCTCTGCCTAAATGGCACTGTAGGTTACCGTGTTTTGTTGAACGCCCGAAACAGTCCTCCCTTTTGGGAGTTAAAGACAAAGGAAGGCATGGCTATGCTCCGCACACTGGGCGCTCCTACCTTCTTCTTGACGCTTTCGCCGGTCGAAAAGTTGTGCCCCGAGCTTCTGGTTAATCTGTGCAAAGCTAGAGATCCTGCTTCTCAGATAACTGGCGCAGAGGCACTCAACATGGAAGACCGCGAAAAAGCGGAGCTGATCGCCAACGACCCAGTGACTTGCGCTCGGTACTTTTCGTACCGATCAAAAAAGTTGCTAGACCTCATTCAGACAGACGCCTCTCCTTTTTACCCGCATACTGTCTCCGATTACCTTCGACGGACCGAGTTTCAGCATCGCGGCTCTCCTCACGTTCACACTATGCTCTGGACAACCAACCGGATGGCACCTGGTGAACAAGCGGGCCCGCCACAATATCAGCCTGACGACCCAGACTCTGAGGCAGCTTGTGTCGAATTCATTGACCAGTACATGACCTGCTCGAGCACTGCAGTGCCTGAAGAGCTCCTCCGATTTCAGAAGCACCGGCACACTTTCAGCTGCAGAAAGATGAGGAACCGAAATCAAGAAACTTGCCGTTTCGGGTTTCCTCGTTTTCCAATGCGAGCTACACGGATTCTTGATCCTCTTCCCGATGAGCAGAAGAATCAAGAGCAGGCCGACCATCTAGCTCGCATTAAGGCAAAGCTTGCTGAGTACTGGCGCACAGTGAGGGCTGCGGCGCCTATTGCAGACACCTTTGAAGAGTATCTTCAAGAGCTGCAAATGACGGATGAGCAGTACATCATGGCCATCCGTCAGTCTCTGGACAAAAACCGGTCCAAAATATTCTTCGGCGATCACCTGCTGAAGTAAATATAAACAACTACAACATTCGCCTCCTTCGCCTGCACAGAGCAAACATGGACATTCAGTTTGTCCTTGATCCATTTGCCTGTGTCAAGTACATTCTCTCCTACATCAACAAGGCCAACAGGGGCATGTCAAAGCTGCTGAGAGAGACAGTAGCTGAAATCACCGCACGCGGGAACGTCACCATTCGCGAAAAGCTGAAGATCATTGCCAAGAAGTTTCTGAACTCTTCAGAAATTTCAGCTCAAGAGGCAGTCTTCTACTTGCTCGCTTTGGAAGTTTCAAAAACAAGCCGAGATGTAAGTGCCAGCAAAACTTTTCTTTCTTTCTTACTAACTCATTTCTTCTCAGGTCTTTTTTATCAACACGTCGCCTCCTGAAGGACGAGTTCGCATGGTGCGCCCAGAAAGGGAGCTACGGAACCTACCACCAAACTCAACCGACGTTTTCAGCACCAACATCAATGACTACTACAGAACGAGGCCCAGAGCTATGGCTGACTTGGCTCTCGCTCAAGTGGCAGCCAACTTCTCCTTCAAGAAAAAGGCTCGGGTAGCACCTCTTGATGACGACGACGACGACGACGACGACGATGAAGCCCACCAGCAGGCATTCATGAACGTCTTTGGAATTGACGCCGACGAGCTTGCCCGGCAGCCAGCCAACGGCGAGGCAAACATCGACTTTGAGGCTATTTTCGACGCCGTCCTTGCTGACCAAGTGGAAGTTGACAATGGTGCTGAAATCGATGTTGACGGCCTTCACGACGCAGTCAGAGGCGCTGTCGCCGACGACCGGATTGACGTTGATGCCATCAACGATGCACTTGACAATGCTGACGACGAAGACGACCAACAGGCGGATGTGCCAGAGGAGAATGACGAGGAGTTCAACTGCCAGTCGTTTTCCACCGACGACGGCGCCCTCGGTTTCTTCGCTGGCACCGCTACAGCCAGGTGCATGATCGGGCAAACTATGTTCGCATGATGCTGCTCCTCTTCCACCCCTGGAGAATTGAGCCGGGCACTGACCCGAATCAAATCTTGAGGCTACTTTTCGAGACCATCGTGAGGAAATCTTCAATATCTTCAACCAGTTTTCTCCTGGCGACAACGAGGAGCAACTGGACGCCGACTTTCGAGCGGAGGAGGAAAGGCAAAGACTGGAGGAGGAGGAGCCGCAACCAGAGCAAGCGGTAGCCGACGGCTTTGCTCACCTTGACCCTCCCGAGGAGATTGAACACGAGAACGTCTCTCAGCAGATTGGCCTACAGGGAGAGAGAGCTCCACAGGCGCCGAATCTTGAGCCACCGCCTCGTCATGAGCAGTACCGGATGCCCACAATCTGGGAATATGAAGTCTTTCTCGCTCGGATTGCTCTACTAAACCGACGACAGAGGAAGATTTTGCTGAACGTCATGCCCGCGTCAAGACAGGCGCGCCATTCCACCTCTTCATCACCGGCGGAGCAGGAGTCGGCAAGTCGTTTCTGATTGAGTGCATCTATCAAGCGGCTATGCGCTACTACGACCACCAGCCCAATGTTGAGCTGGACAAGCTCAAAGTTCTCCTCTGTGCTCCTACTGGCAAGGCAGCTTTCAACATTCGCGGCATGACGCTTCACTCTGCTTTTGGCATTCCCGTCTCTCAAAACAACAACAACAGGCCTCTAAGTGCTGACATTGCAAACACATTGCGAGTCACCTTTAGCCAGTTGAAACTGATCATCATCGACGAAGTGAGCATGGTGGGCCTGTCAATGCTGAGCAAGGTGGACACTCGACTGAGGCAGATAATGGGCGTCGACGAACTCTATGGCAACCTCCAGTCATCGTTCTGGGCGACTTTAATCAGCTGCGGCCAGTCATGGACCGGTAATTACTTGTGCACTTTTTACTTTCTCCTGTTGTTACAACTTTGTCTTTCTTTTTCCCTCCTCTGTAGCTTTGCGTTTCAGCCCTTTGGGGGAGATCGAGCACTTGCTGGCACCGTTCTCTGGGACCCGTTTAGCTACTTCAGGCTAGACCAGGTCATGCGCCAAGAGAATGCGGTCTTTGCCCAGGCACTCAATAACCTGGCTGTCGGCCGGCTGACTCCAGCAGAGGTGGCTCTCTTCGAAGGCCGCGTCATTCGTGACCCTGCCTTTGTCTTTCCCCAGGGCACCATCCACCTTTTCAAAACTAACGAAATGGTGGATGAGTTCAACACCTTAGCGGTCCAGGGCATGGCGATTCTGGCGCCTCGAAGTGTAGCAGTTCATCACTGCAATGGAACAGCTCCACAAAGAGTCATGCAGCAGGCAATTGAAGGCGCTCAAAATAAGGCTGCGAAGGACGCTCTAGGCCTTCCGCCATCTTTGGAGTTCAGAGAAGGCGCGCGCTACATGATGCTGGTGAACATTGCCACTAGCGACGGTCTTGTCAATGGCGCCAACGGAATCCTCGAGCGTGTCACCACTGATGACAACAACAATGCCGTTATCATGTGGATCAACTTTGGACAGCCCGATGTTGGCGCCCAAGCCAGGATTCGAGAACGCGAAGTGGCCCGCGCTCACGGTGTTCCAGAAAACCTGACACCTGTTCGCAAAGAGATCAAGACACTGTCAACGGGCGCTAACAACAACTACAATCTCACCCGTACACAGTTTCCTATGGTCCTCGGCGAAGCGATTACCATTCACAAATCGCAAGGAGCGTCGTTCACCAATGTAGCCGTACATCTCTCTCCGCGCCTTCAACCAAATGAGCTCTACGTTGCCTGCAGCAGGGCCACAACACTTGAAGGTCTCTTTCTAGTCCCTGTGACAGATCGAATTACCTTCAATCCGCCCAGACCCCGCCGCCCAGACCATGATGTTGAGGTGGAGTTCCGCAGGCTCGAAGCGCTTCCTCCCTTCTGCACACTTCCAACTTGGCCAGCAGGAGACACTCTCAAGATCATTTACCACAACGTCGAAGGCCTAGCCAGAAAGTTTGAGAGCACTTTTGCAGACAGCACCTTCTCAGACGCTGATGTGGTAATTTTCTCTGAGACGCGAGACCCCATCACCACCATCTACGATTTTCAACGCTACGGATTCCGCCAGGCGAACCGCATTGCTGGAACTGGCCGGCACGGAAGCGGCACAGTTGTGGCCGTCCGCGAACACCTTGAAGTTGAGGCGATTGCTCCAGTCATCGGAGGAAACGCGGCAGACCGCGAAGCCGACGGCCGAGCCTCTCGCATTGAAATTTGCTCAGTAGTTGTGCGCGGTATCTTCATTTGTGGCGTCTACATTTCTCCAAGCGCCGCCCAAACAGGAATTCAAAGACATCTACGGATTGCTAGTTTGCAGGCTACCACGCACAACGACCGGCCTCCAATTGTCATGCTTGGAGATTTCAACTCCGACTTTATGCGAAATCGCGATCCGAGGCTACTCACTGGCACGTTGCGGCATTACAACTTGCAAATTCGAACTCCCGCCGAAACTCCCACCACTGACATGCGCACCCAGCTGGACCTTGTCTTTGCCTACCCCATTTTGAATGTCCAGGCAATGGTGTACGAGAGCGTCACCTCCTACCACAAGCCTGTGATGGCGTCAGTTGACTTGGGCCCTCGCCAGCCTCCGGCTCAGCAAGACAATGTGCTGGTCAACACCTGCTTAATAGACCGCCCGTCTACTTCAAGAGCTTCGGCGGTTTACCAAGCTTTTGCTGGCCTTTTCCGGCGACTGCGCAAGGGGGGAAAGCAGGAGGAGACTGAGCTTGCCTCAGCACAGCAAACCACCACCACCTCTGATTTGAATTCTCAGCTTTCATCTCTTCTCGAACGCAAAGATGAGCTTGAGCAAGCAATCAAAACGCAAATTGCGGCAAAATCTGAACTTCAACGATTGAGAGCTGAGCTTCAAGGGGAGACTCAACAGCAAACTGAGCGCCATTCTGGAGTTCCGCCTTCACCAGCCACTGATTCCGACTCAGATGCTCATTCTCTCTCTTCAGAAACTGAGTCCACAAACTCAAAAACTCAGCAGCAGATTGGGCAAAAGTCTCGGTTACGACTAGTACCTTTCCACCGCCTTCGAAGCTCTTTCCGGCGCAAAAACGCTGCCAAACGAACTGCCAAACGAAAAGCTGAGCTTCAGCAACAGCTTCAACAGCAGGTTGAGCGCAACAACTCTAGAGCTCAATCTTCACCAGCCACCGACTTTTTGCCACCAAGAACTGCTAAGGAAGCAGATTTTCAGCTGGAGGAAACAGTTGGAGATCGAGTTCGACGTTTCTTTCGCCGTCACAACAACTTAGCTCTTCCTAACTTTCTTCAACGCAAAAGAACTGGCAGGCAAACACAACAACCAGTTAGAGATCGAGTTCGACGTTTCTTTCGTCGCCACAACAACTTTACTCTCTCCAACTTTTTTCCACGCAAAAGAACTGCCAGGCGAAAACCATACTCAGAAATTCGAACTCGGGGGCGAGTTCGAACTTTCTTTCGCCGCCACTTTGGTTGGTAACTCTCAAGTGTAATCTACCTTGTGAGTGTGGTTTTCGTTTGGTGGTTCTTTTGCTTGGAAGGAAGTTGGAGAGAGTAAAGTTGTGGCGACGAAAGAAACGTCGAACTCGATCTCTAACTGGTTGTTGTGTTTGCCTAGCAGTTCTTTTGCGTGGAAGAAAGTTGGGAAGAGCTAAGTTGTTGTGACGGCGAAAGAAACGTCGAACTCGATCTCCAACTGTTTCCTTCAGCTGAAAATTGGCTTCCTTATCAGTTTTTGATGGCAAAAAGTCGGCAAAAAGTAAATTTGTTTTGTTTTGTTTTGTGTTTTGTTTTTGTTTTTGTTTGTTAATTAATTTTTACATTTTTGAATAAATATTTTTCAGTGCTTATTTGTTTACAGCCGAGGCCAGCAGAGGCTGTGAAGTTAAAGTGGCGCGCCGCCGCAGCGGCGGGCCGCCGCTAGTAGCGGTGCACGCAAAAAAAGGCTCGCTGTAGTCCTGGCTTGCCAGACTTACCCCCCTGTTGACTTGATTTTAATTATTAATTAAATCAATTTTTCAAGTCACCATCATAAAAGTATTTATTTTGTACATCAATTATTTACAAAATTAGTTTTAATGAATAGAGTACGTCCTTCTTCCCAACTTTGACACATTCTTCCGTACTGTTACTAAGCAAAAAACTTCAAAACATTAGTTGCCAAACAGTCATTTTTGACTTGATTTAAATAAATAAATAAATCAATTTTTCAAGTCACCATCATAAAAGTATTTATTTTGTACATCAATTATTTACAAAATTAGTTTTAATGAATAGAGTACGTCCTTCTTCCCAACTTTGACACATTCTTCCGTACTGTTACTAAGCAAAAAACTTCAAAACATTAGTTGCCGTACAGTCATTTTTGACTTGATTTAAATAAATAAATAAATCAATTTTTCAAGTCACCATCATAAAAGTATTTATTTTGTACATCAACCATCTACAAAACTAGTCTCACTGAATAGAGTACGTCCTTCTTCCCAACTACAACACATTCTTCCGTACTGTTACTAAGCAAAAAACTTCAAAACATTAGTTGCCGTACAGTCATTTTTGACTTGATTTAAATAAATAAATAAATCAATTTTTCAAGTCACCATCATAAAAGTATTTATTTTGTACATCAACCATCTACAAAACTAGTCTCACTAAATAGAGTACGTCCTTCTTCCCAACTTTGACACATTCTTCCGTACTGTTACTAAGCAAAAAACTTCAAAACATTAGTTGCCAAACAGTCATTTTTGACTTGATTTAAATAAATAAATAAATCAATTTTTCAAGTCACCATCATAAAAGTATTTATTTTGTACATCAACCATCTACAAAACTAGTCTCACTGAATAGAGTACGTCCTTCTTCCCAACTACAACATATTCTTCCGTACTGTTACTAAGCAAAAAACTTCAAAACATTAGTTGCCGTACAGTCATTTTTGACTTGATTTAAATAAATAAATAAATCAATTTTTCAAGTCACCATCATAAAAGTATTTATTTTGTACATCAACCATCTACAAAACTAGTCTCACTAAATAGAGTACGTCCTTCTTCCCAACTACAACACATTCTTCCGTACTGTTATTAAGAAAAAAGTTTCAAAACATGAATTGCCGTACAGTCATTTTTGACTTGATTTTAATTATTAATTAAATCAATTTTTCAAGTCACCATCATAAAAGTATTTATTTTGTACATCAATTATTTACAAAATTAGTTTTAATGAATAGAGTACGTCCTTCTTCCCAACTTTGACACATTCTTCCGTACTGTTACTAAGCAAAAAACTTCAAAACATTAGTTGCCGTACAGTCATTTTTGACTTGATTTAAATAAATAAATAAATCAATTTTTCAAGTCACCATCATAAAAGTATTTATTTTGTACATCAACCATCTACAAAACTAGTCTCACTGAATAGAGTACGTCCTTCTTCCCAACTACAACATATTCTTCCGTACTGTTACTAAGCAAAAAACTTCAAAACATTAGTTGCCGTACAGTCATTTTTGACTTGATTTAAATAAATAAATAAATCAATTTTTCAAGTCACCATCATAAAAGTATTTATTTTGTACATCAACCATCTACAAAACTAGTCTCACTGAATAGAGTACGTCCTTCTTCCCAACTACAACATATTCTTCCGTACTGTTACTAATCAAAAAACTTCAAAACATTAGTTGCCGTACAGTCATTTTTGACTTGATTTTAAGGGTAAAATGAGTTTGGATAAAATTCCACAGAAAAGTAATTTTCACAACAACTTTTCTAAAAACAACTGAATCACACGCAGTATGGTCTGCTGCGTCGGTTCCAGCTGTTGGTAAAGCACTTTAATGTATAAAAAAATAAATCACCGAATTTTAATCAAACTGCTTTTTGACTTGTTATTGTACATTTTAATGGTGAAATGAGTTTCGATAAAATTCCACAGAAAAGTAATTTTCACAACAACTTTTCTGAAAACTACTACCTCACACGCAGAAGAGTCTGCTGCGTCGGTTCCAACAGTTTGAAAGCACTTTAATGTATAAAAGAATAAATCACCGAGTTTCGAACACATCTTATTTATAGTCATTTTTGACTTGATTTTAAGGGTAAAATGAGTTTAGATAAAATTCCACAGAAAAGTAATTTTCACAAAACTTTTCTGAAAACTACTTCTTCACACGCAGAAGAGTCTGCTGCGTCGTTCCACAGTTTGAAAGCACTTTAATGTATAAAAAAATAAATCACCGAGTTTTAATCAAACTGCTTTTTGACTTGTTATTGTACATTTTAATGGTGAAATGAGTTTCGATAAAATTCCACAGAAAAGTAATTTTCACAACAACTTTTCTGAAAACTACTACCTCACACGCAGAAGAGTCTGCTGCGTCGGTTCCAACAGTTTGAAAGCACTTTAATGTATAAAAGAATAAATCACCGAGTTTCGAACACATCTATTTTATAGTCATTTTTGACTTGATTTTAAGGGTAAAATGAGTTTGGATGAAATTCAACAGAAAAATAATTTTGACAACAACTTTTCTGAAAACTACTACTTCACACGCAGAAGGGTCTGCTGCGTCGTTTCCTGCAGTTTGAAAGCACTTTATTGTATAAAAGAATAAATCACCGAGTTTCGAACACATCTATTTTATAGTCATTTTTGACTTGATTTTAAGGGTAAAATGAGTTTAGATAAAATTCCACAGAAAAGTAATTTTCACAACAACTTTTCTAAAAACAACTGAATCACACGCAGTAAGGTCTGCTGCTTCGGTTTCAGCTGTTGGTAAAGCACTTTAATGTATAAAAAAATAAATCACCGAATTTTAATCAAACTGCTTTTTGACTTGTTATTGTACATTTTAATGGTGAAATGAGTTTCGATAAAATTCCACAGAAAAGTAATTTTTACAACAACTTTTCTGTAAACTACTACCTCACACGCAGAAGAGTCTGCTGCGTCGTTTCTAGCTGTTGGTAAAGCACTTTAATGTATAAAAGAATAAATCACCGAGTTTCGAACACATCTATTTTATAGTCATTTTTGACTTGATTTTAAGGGTAAAATGAGTTTGGATGAAATTCAACAGAAAAATAATTTTGACAACAACTTTTCTGAAAACTACTACTTCACACGCAGAAGGGTCTGCTGCGTCGTTTCTAGCTGTTGGTAAAGCACTTTAATGTATAAAAGAATAAATCACCGAGTTTCGAACACATCTATTTTATAGTCATTTTTGACTTGATTTAAATAAATAAATAAATCAATTTTTCAAGTCACCATCATAAAAGTATTTATTTTCTACATCAATCATCTACAAAACTAGTCTCACTGAATAGAGTACGTCCTTCTTCCCAACTACAACATATTCTTCCGTACTGTTACTAAGCAAAAAACTTCAAAACATTAGTTGCCGTACAGTCATTTTTACTTGATTTAAATAAATAAAATAATCAATTTTTCAAGTCACCATCATAAAAGTATTTATTTTCTATATCAACTACTTACAAAACTATTTTTAATGAATAGAGTACGTCCTTCTTCCCAACTACAACACATTCTTCTGTACTGTTACTAAGCAAAAAACTTCAAAACATTAGTTTCCGTACAGTCATTTTTGACTTGATTTTAATAAATAAAATAATCAATTTTTCAAGTCACCATCATAAAAGTATTTATTTTCTATATCAACTACTTACAAAACTATTTTTAATGAATAGAGTACGTCCTTCTTCCCAACTTTGACACCTTCTTCCGTACTGTTACTAAGCAAAGAACTTCAAAACATTAGTTGCCGTACAGTCATTTTTGACTTGATTTTAAGGGTAAAATGAGTTTAGATAAAATTCCACAGAAAAGTAATTTTCACAACAACTTTTCTAAAAACAACTGAATCACACGCAGTAAGGTCTGCTGCGTCGGTTCCAGCTGTTGGTAAAGCACTTTAATGTATAAAAAAATAAATCACCGAATTTTAATCAAACTGCTTTTTGACTTGTTACTGTACATTTTAATGGGAAAATGAGTTTAGATAAAATTCCACAGAAAAGTAATTTTCACAACAACTTTTCTAAAAACAACTGAATCACACGCAGTATGGTCTGCTGCGTCGGTTTCAACAGTTTGAAAGCACTTTAATGTATAAAAGAATAAATCACCGAATTTTAACCAAACTGCTTTTTGACTTGTTATTGTACATTTTAATGGTGAAATGAGTTTCGATAAAATTCCACAGAAAAGTAATTTTCACAACAACTTTTCTAAAAACAACTGAATCACACGCAGTAAGGTCTGCTGCGTCGGTTCCAGCTGTTGGTAAAGCACTTTAATGTATAAAAAAATAAATCACCGAATTTTAACCAAACTGCTTTTTGACTTGTTATTGTACATTTTAATGGTGAAATGAGTTTCGATAAAATTCCACAGAAAAGTAATTTTCACTACAACTTTTCTGTAAACTACTAACTCACACGCAGAAAAGTCTGTTGCGTCGGTTCCAACAGTTTGAAAGCACTTTAATGTATAAAAGAATAAATCACCGAATTTTAACCAAACTGCTTTTTGACTTGTTATTGTACATTTTAATGGTGAAATAAGTTTTGATAAAACTCCACAGAAAAGTAATTTTCACAACAACTTTTCTGAAAACTACTTCTTCACACGCAGAAGAGTCTGCTTCAAAATAATCAATTTTTCAAGTCACCATCATAAAAGTATTTATTTTCTACATCAACCATCTACAAAACTATTTTTAATGAATAGAGTACGTTCTTCTTCCCAACTATAACATAATCTTCCGTACTGTTACTAAGCAAAAAACTTCAAAACATTAGTTTCTGTACAGTCATTTTTGACTTGATTTAAATAAATTAAATAATCAATTTTTCAAGTCACCATCATAAAAGTATTTATTTTCTACATCAACCATCTACAAAACTAGTCTCACTGAATAGAGTACGTCCTTCTTCCCAACTACAACATATTCTTCCGTACTGTTACTAAGCAAAGAACTTCAAAACATTAGTTGCCGTACAGTCATTTTTGACTTGTTTTTGTATAAAATAAAAATAAAATAAGTTTGGTAGTGGCGGTGCTGGTGGTGGTGATGATGATGGTCTCAGCAGTGAAGGGAAGGAGGGGCAACAGGGATTATGTTACTTTCACGACCCCCACCCCCCGCCCCTACACTCAACAAGCCTACATAAGAGCACTACAAGAAGCCGAGAAGGTAACAAGCCTTAGGTCATGAAACTTATCAAGTCAACATCATAAAAGTAATTATTTTCTACATTAACCATCTACAAAACTATTTTTAATGAATAGAGTACGTTCTTCTTCCCAACTGAAACATAATCTTCCGTACTGTTACTAAACAAAAAATTTCAAAACATTATTTGCCAAACAGTCATTTTTGACTTGATTTAAATAAATAAAATAATCAATTTATCAAGTCACCATCATAAAAGTATTTATTTTCTACATCAACCATCTACAAAACTATTTTTAATGAATAGAGTACGTTTTTCTTCCCAACTATAACATAATTTTCCGTACTGTTACTAAGCAAAAAATTTCAAAACATTAGTTGCCGTACAGTCATTTTTGACTTGATTTTAATAAATAAAATAATCAATTTTTCAAGTCACCATCATAAAAGTATTTATTTTCTACATCAACCATCTACAAAACTAGTCTCACTAAATAGAGTACGTCTTTCTTCCCAACTACAACACATTCTTCTGTACTGTTACTAAGCAAAAAACTTCAAAACATTAGTTTCCGTACAGTCATTTTTGACTTGATTTAAATAAATAAAATAATCAATTTTTCAAGTCACCATCATAAAAGTATTTATTTTCTACATCAACCATCTACAAAACTAGTCTCACTGAATAGAGTACGTCCTTCTTCCCAACTACAACATATTCTTCCGTACTGTTACTAAGCAAAAAACTTCAAAACATTAGTTTCCGTACAGTCATTTTTGACTTGATTTTAATAAATAAAATAATCAATTTTTCAAGTCACCATCATAAAAGTATTTATTTTCTACATCAACCATCTACAAAACTAGTCTCACTGAATAGAGTACGTCCTTCTTCCCAACTACAACATAATCTTCCGTACTGTTACTAAGCAAAAAACTTCAAAACATTAGTTGCCGTACAGTCATTTTTGACTTGATTTAAATAAATAAAATAATCAATTTTTCAAGTCACCATCATAAAAGTATTTATTTTCTACATCAACCATCTACAAAACTAGTTTACTGAATAGAGTACGTCCTTCTTCCCAACTATAACATATTCTTCCGTACTGTTACTAAGCAAAAAACTTCAAAACATTAGTTTCCGTACAGTCATTTTTGACTTGATTTTAATAAATAAATAATCAATTTTTCAAGTCACCATCATAAAAGTATTTATTTTCTACATCAACCATCTACAAAACTATTTTAATGAATAGAGTACGTCTTCTTCCCAACTATAACATAATCTTCCGTACTGTTACTAAGCAAAAAACTTCAAAACATTAGTTTCTGTACAGTCATTTTTGACTTGATTTAAATAAATAAATAATCAATTTATCAAGTCACCATCATAAAATATTATTTTTACATCAACTATCTACAAAACTAGTCTCACAGAATAGAGTACGTCCTTCTTCCCAACTATAACATAATCTTCCGTACTGTTACTAAGCAAAAAATTTCAAAACATTAGTTGCCGTACAGTCATTTTTGACTTGATTTAAATAAATAAATTAATTAATTTTTCAAGTCACCATTATAAAAGTATTTATTTTCTACATCAACCATCTACAAAACTATTTTTAATGAATAGAGTACGTTCTTCTTCCCAACTATAACATAATCTTCCGTACTGTTACTAAGCAAAAAATTCAAAACATTAGTTGCCGTACAGTCATTTTGACTTGTTTAATAAATAAAATAATCAATTTTTCAAGTCACCATCATTAAAGTATTTATTTTCTACATCAACCATCTACAAAACTAGTCTCACTAAATAGAGTACGTCTTTTTTCCCAACTACAACACATTCTTCCGTACTGTTACTAAGCAAAAAACTTCAAAACATTAGTTTCTGTACAGTCATTTTTGACTTGATTTAAATAAATTAAATAATCAATTTATCAAGTCACCATCATAAAAATAATTATTTTTACATCAACTATCTACAAAACTAGTCTCACTGAATAGAGTACGTCCTTCTTCCCAACTACAACATAATCTTCCGTACTGTTACTAAGCAAAAAACTTCAAAACATTAGTTGCCGTACAGTCATTTTTGACTTGATTTAAATAAATAAAATAATCAATTTTTCAAGTCACCATCATAAAAGTATTTATTTTCTACATCAACCATCTACAAAACTAGTCTCACTGAATAGAGTACGTCCTTCTTCCCAACTACAACATATTCTTCCGTACTGTTACTAAGCAAAAAACTTCAAAACATTAGTTTCCGTACAGTCATTTTTGACTTGATTTTAATAAATAAATTAATTAATTTTTCAAGTCACCATTATAAAAGTATTTATTTTCTACATCAACCATCTACAAAACTATTTTTAATGAATAGAGTACGTTCTTCTTCCCAACTATAACATAATCTTCCGTACTGTTACTAAGCAAAAAACTTCAAAACATTAGTTTCTGTACAGTCATTTTTGACTTGATTTAAATAAATTAAATAATCAATTTATCAAGTCACCATCATAAAAATAATTATTTTTTACATCAACTATCTACAAAACTAGTCTCACAGAATAGAGTACGTCCTTCTTCCCAACTATAACATAATCTTCCGTACTGTTACTAAGCAAAAAATTTCAAAACATTAGTTGCCGTACAGTCATTTTTGACTTGATTTAAATAAATAAATTAATTAATTTTTCAAGTCACCATTATAAAAGTATTTATTTTCTACATCAACCATCTACAAAACTATTTTTAATGAATAGAGTACGTTCTTCTTCCCAACTATAACATAATCTTCCGTACTGTTACTAAGCAAAAAATTTCAAAACATTAGTTGCCGTACAGTCATTTTTGACTTGTTTTTAATAAATAAAATAATCAATTTTTCAAGTCACCATCATTAAAGTATTTATTTTCTACATCAACCATCTACAAAACTAGTCTCACTAAATAGAGTACGTCCTTCTTCCCAACTACAACATAATTCTTCCGTACTGTTACTAAGCAAAAAACTTCAAAACATTAGTTTGCCGTACAGTCATTTTTGACTTGATTTAAATAAATAAAATAATCAATTTTCAAGTCACCATCATAAAAGTATTATTTTCTACATCAACCATCTACAAAACTAGTCTCACTAAATAGAGTACGTCTTCTTCCCAACTACAACAATCTTCCGTACTGTTACTAAGCAAAAAACTTTCAAAACATTAGTTGCCGTACAGTCATTTTTGACTTGATTTTAATAAATAAATAATCAATTTTCAAGTCACCATCATAAAATATTATTTTCTACATCAACATCTACAAAACTATCTACTGAATAGAGTACGTCCTTCTTCCCAACTAACATATCTTCCGTACTGTTACTAAGCAAAAAACTTCAAAACATTAGTTGCCGTACAGTCATTTTTGACTTGATTTTAAGGGTAAAATGAGTTTAGATAAAATTCCACAGAAAAGTAATTTTCACAACAACTTTTCTAAAAACAACTGAATCACACGCATAAGTCTGCTGCGTCGTTCCAACAGTTTGAAAGCACTTTAATGTATAAAAGAATAAATCACCGAATTTTAATCAAACTGCTTCCTTGACTTGTTATTGTACATTTAATGTGAAATGAGTTTCGATAAAATTCCACAGAAAAGTAATTTTCACACAACTTTTCTGAAAACTACTACCTCACACGCAGAAGAGTCTGCTGCGTCGTTCCAACAGTTGAAAGCACTTAATGTATAAAAAAATAAATCACCGAGTTTCGAACAATTTCTATGCTTTTACTTGATTTTAAGGGTAAATGAGTTAATAAATTCCACAGAAAAGTAATTTTCACAAAACTTCTAAAAACTACTTCTTCACACGCAAAGAGTCTCTGCGTCGTTTCACAGTTGAAACACTTTATGTACTAAAAAAAATCAAACACGATTTTATCCAACAGTCATTTTTGACTTGATTTACATTTAATGTGAAATGAGTTTATAAATCACACAAAAAGTAATTTTCTACAACAACTTTCTAAAACTATACTCACAGCAAAGAGTCTCTCTCGTTCCAACTTAACAACATCTTTACTGTTACAAGCAAAAACACTTTCAAAACATTATTCCGTACAGTCATTTTTGACTTGATTTAATAAATAAATAAATCAATTTTTAAGTCACCATCATAAAAGTATTATTTTCTACATCAACTTTTCTACAAAACTATTTTTAATGAATAGAGTACGTCTTCTTCCCAACTATAACATATTCTTCCGTACTGTTACTAAGCAAAAAACTTCAAAACATTAGTTTCCGTACAGTCATTTTTGACTTGATTTAAATAAATAAATAATCAATTTTTCAAGTCACCATCATAAAAGTATTTATTTTCTACATCAACCATCTACAAAACTATTTTTAATGAATAGAGTACGTCCTTCTTCCCAACTATAACATATTCTTCCGTACTGTTACTAAGCAAAGAACTTCAAAACATTAGTTGCCGTACAGTCATTTTTGACTTGATTTTAAGGGTAAAATGAGTTTAGATAAAATTCCACAGAAAAGTAATTTTCACAACAACTTTTCTAAAAACAACTGAATCACACGCAGTAAGGTCTGCTGCGTCGGTTCCAACAGTTTGAAAGCACTTTAATGTATAAAAGAATAAATCACCGAATTTTAATCAAACTGCTTCCTTGACTTGTTATTGTACATTTTAATGGTGAAATGAGTTTCGATAAAATTCCACAGAAAAGTAATTTTCACTACAACTTTTCTGTAAACTACTACCTCACACGCAAAAGAGTCTGCTGCGTCGTTTCCTGCAGTTTGAAAGCACTTTAATGTATAAAAATAAAAATCACCGAATTTTAACCAAACTGCTTCCTTGACTTGTTATTGTAGTAACATAGTCTAATAGTCTACTCAGGCCGCCCAGCGGCCGATACGACCACCCCGCCCTGCCCTACCCTCAACGAGCCTACATAAGAGTACTACTGGAAACCGAGAAGGTGAAAGGCCTTAGGTCAGGGAACTTACCAATTCAACATCATAAAAATAATTATTTTCTACATCAACCATCTACAAAACTAGTCTCACTGAATAGAGTACGTCCTTCTTCCCAACTATAACATATTCTTCCGTACTGTTACTAAGCAAAAAACTTCAAAACATTAGTTTCCGTACAGTCATTTTTGACTTGATTTAAATAAATAAATAAATCAATTTTTCAAGTCACCATCATAAAAGTATTTATTTTCTACATCAACCATCTACAAAACTATTTTTAATGAATAGAGTACGTTCTTCTTCCCAACTATAACATAATCTTCCGTACTGTTACTAAGCAAAAAATTTCAAAACATTAGTTGCCGTACAGTCATTTTTGACTTGATTTTAATAAATAAAATAATCAATTTATCAAGTCAACATCATAAAAATAATTATTTTCTACATCAACTATTTACAAAACTATTTTTAATGAATAGAATACGTCCTTCTTCCCAACTACAACACATTCTTCCGTACTGTTACTAATCAAAAAACTTCAAAACATTAGTTGCCGTACAGTCATTTTTGACTTGATTTTAAGGGTAAAATGAGTTTGGATAAAATTCCACAGAAAAGTAATTCTCACAACAACTTTTCTAAAAACTACTACCTTACACGCAGAAGAGTCTGCTGCGTCGTTTCCTGCAGTTTGAAAGCACTTTAATGTATAAAAATAAAAATCACCGAATTTTAACCAAACTGCTTTTTGACTTGTTATTGTAGTAACATAGTCTAATAGTCTACTCAGGCCGCCCAGCGGCCGATACGACCCCCGCCCTGCCCTACCCTCAACGAGCCTACATAAGAGTACTACTGGAAGCCGAGAAGGTGAAAGGCCTTAGGTCAGGGACCAGAGAACTGTGACATAGATGTTAATGTTGTACAATGAAATCAATTAAAAATTATTTCCGCTTACCCCACCACTGATCTGTTCTATTCTGGCTCAGATCAATATTTAATCTCTGTTTTGTGCTTGAAATGAGCAAAGAAACAAATTTTGGGGATTAAATAAAGAGTCAAACAAACCTTTGAAATAACATTATGAAAATGAAGATGATGTTGTACACTGAAATCAATTAAAAAATTTTTCCATTCACCCCACCACTGATCTGTCCTAATCTGGCTTGGATCTTTATTTAATCTCTGTTTTGTGCTTGAAATAAACAAAGAAACATTATTTGGGGATTAAATAAAGAGTCAAACAAAACTTTGAAATAACATTATGAGGATGATGATGACGTTGTACACTGAAATCAATTAAAAATTATTTCCATTCACCCCACCACTGATCTGTCCTATTCTGGCTCAGATCTTAAAAGAAAACTACTACCTCACACGCAAAAGAGTCTGCTGCGTCTTTTCCAGCAGTTGGAGGAGCACTTTAATGTACAAAAAAATAAATCACCGAGTTTCGAATCAATCTATTTTATAGTCATTTTTGACTTGATTTAAATAAATAAAATAATCAATTTTTCAAGTCACCATCATAAAAGTATTTATTTTGTACATCAACCATCTACAAAACTAGTCTCACTAAATAGAGTACGTCCTTCTTCCCAACTACAACACATTCTTCCGTACTGTTATTAAGAAAAAAGTTTCAAAACATGAATTGCCGTACAGTCATTTTTGACTTGATTTTAATTATTAATTAAATCAATTTTTCAAGTCACCATCATAAAAGTATTTATTTTGTACATCAATTATTTACAAAATTAGTTTTAATGAATAGAGTACGTCCTTCTTCCCAACTTTGACACATTCTTCCGTACTGTTACTAAGCAAAAAACTTCAAAACATTAGTTGCCAAACAGTCATTTTTGACTTGATTTAAATAAATAAATAAATCAATTTTTCAAGTCACCATCATAAAAGTATTTATTTTGTACATCAACCATCTACAAAACTAGTCTCACTGAATAGAGTACGTCCTTCTTCCCAACTACAACATATTCTTCCGTACTGTTACTAAGCAAAAAACTTCAAAACATTAGTTGCCGTACAGTCATTTTTGACTTGATTTAAATAAATAAATAAATCAATTTTTCAAGTCACCATCATAAAAGTATTTATTTTGTACATCAACCATCTACAAAACTAGTCTCACTAAATAGAGTACGTCCTTCTTCCCAACTACAACACATTCTTCCGTACTGTTATTAAGAAAAAAGTTTCAAAACATGAATTGCCGTACAGTCATTTTTGACTTGATTTTAATTATTAATTAAATCAATTTTTCAAGTCACCATCATAAAAGTATTTATTTTGTACATCAATTATTTACAAAATTAGTTTTAATGAATAGAGTACGTCCTTCTTCCCAACTTTGACACATTCTTCCGTACTGTTACTAAGCAAAAAACTTCAAAACATTAGTTGCCAAACAGTCATTTTTGACTTGATTTTAAGGGTAAAATGAGTTTGGATAAAATTCCACAGAAAAGTAATTCTCACAACAACTTTTCTAAAAACAACTGAATCACACGCAGTAAGGTCTGCTGCGTCGGTTCCAACAGTTTGAAAGCATTTTAATGTATAAAAGAATAAATCACCGAATTTTAATCAAACTGCTTCCTTGACTTGTTATTGTACATTTTAATGGTGAAATGAGTTTCGATAAAATTCCACAGAAAAGTAATTTTCACTACAACTTTTCTGTAAACTACTACCTCACACGCAAAAGAGTCTGCTGCGTCGTTTCCTGCAGTTTGAAAGCACTTTAATGTATAAAAATAAAAATCACCGAATTTTAACCAAACTGCTTCCTTGACTTGTTATTGTAGTAACATAGTCTAATAGTCTACTCAGGCCGCCAGCGGCCGATACGACCACCCCGCCCTGCCCTACCTCAACGAGCCTACATAAGAGTACTACTGGAAACCGAGAAGGTGAAAGGCCTTAGGTCAGGGAACTTACCAATTCAACATCATAAAAATAATTATTTTCTACATCAACCATCTACAAAACTAGTCTCACTGAATAGAGTACGTCCTTCTTCCCAACTATAACATATTCTTCCGTACTGTTACTAAGCAAAAAACTTCAAAACATTAGTTCCGTACAGTCATTTTTGACTTGATTTAAATAAATAAATAAATCAATTTTTCAAGTCACCATCATAAAAGTATTTATTTTCTACATCAACCATCTACAAAACTATTTTTAATGAATAGAGTACGTTCTTCTTCCCAACTATAACATAATCTTCCGTACTGTTACTAAGCAAAAATTTCAAAACATTAGTTGCCGTACAGTCATTTTTGACTTGATTTTAATAAATAAATAATCAATTTATCAAGTCAACATCATAAAATATTATTTTCTACATCAACTATTTACAAAACTAGTTTTAATGAATAGAGTACGTCCTTCTTCCCAACTACAACACATTCTTCCGTACTGTTACTAATCAAAAAACTTCAAAACATTAGTTGCCAAACATTCATTTTTGACTTGATTTTAAGGGTAAAATGAGTTTGGATAAAATTCCACAGAAAAGTAATTCTCACAACAACTTTTCTAAAAACTACTACCTTACACGCAGAAGAGTCTGCTGCGTCGTTTCCTGCAGTTTGAAAGCACTTTAATGTATAAAAATAAAAATCACCGAATTTTAACCAAACTGCTTTTTGACTTGTTATTGTAGTAACATAGTCTAATAGTCTACTCAGGCCGCCCAGCGGCCGATACGACCCCCGCCCTGCCCTACCCTCAACGAGCCTACATAAGAGTACTACTGGAAGCCGAGAAGGTGAAAGGCCTTAGGTCAGGGACCAGAGAACTGTGACATAGATGTTAATGTTGTACAATGAAATCAATTAAAAATTATTTCCGCTTACCCCACCACTGATCTGTTCTATTCTGGCTCAGATCAAATACTTGTGTTAATTTAGAGTAATTTGACTGATGAAATGTACACAAAAATAAAAATTTTCCGTACACACTGATGCATGTAATTTAAGTGTCAAAACTTAAGAAACATTTGGATAAATAAAGATGTTACACTTGAAACAATTAAAGAAATTTGTTATGTCACCAAACAATAAAAATGATTTCCTAAATCTTGTCTTGTGATCTTTATTTAATCTTGTTTTGTGCTTGAATAAACAAAGAAACATATTTGGGATTAAATAAAGAGTCAAACAAAACTTTGAAATAACATTATGAGGATGATGATGACGTTGTACACTGAAATCAATTAAAAATTATTTCCATTCACCCCACCACTGATCTGTCCTATTCTGGCTCAGATCTTAAAAGAAAACTACTACCTCACACGCAAAAGAGTCTGCTGCGTCTTTTCCAGCAGTTGGAGGAGCACTTTAATGTACAAAAAAATAAATCACCGAGTTTCGAATCAATCTATTTTATAGTCATTTTTGACTTGATTTAAATAAATAAAATAATCAATTTTTCAAGTCACATCATAAAAGTATTTATTTTGTACATCAACCATCTACAAAACTAGTCTCACTAAATAGAGTACGTCCTTCTTCCCAACTACAACACATTCTTCCGTACTGTTATTAAGAAAAAAGTTTCAAAACATGAATTGCCGTACAGTCATTTTTGACTTGATTTTAATTATTAATTAAATCAATTTTTCAAGTCACCATCATAAAAGTATTTATTTTGTACATCAATTATTTACAAAATTAGTTTTAATGAATAGAGTACGTCCTTCTTCCCAACTACAACACATTCTTCCGTACTGTTACTAATCAAAAAACTTCAAAACATTAGTTGCCAAACATTCATTTTTGACTTGATTTTAAGGGTAAAATGAGTTTGGATAAAATTCCACAGAAAAGTAATTCTCACAACAACTTTTCTAAAAACTACTACCTTACACGCAGAAGAGTCTGCTGCGTCGTTTCCTGCAGTTTGAAAGCACTTTAATGTATAAAAATAAAAATCACCGAATTTTAACCAAACTGCTTTTTGACTTGTTATTGTGCATTTTAATGGTAAAATGAGTTTCAATAAAATTCCACAGAAAAGTAATTCTCACAACAACTTTTCTAAAAACTACTACCTTACACGCAGAAGAGTCTGCTGCGTCGTTTCCTGCAGTTTGAAAGCACTTTAATGTATAAAATAAAAATCACCGAATTTTAACCAAACTGCTTTTTGACTTGTTATTGTACATTTTAATGGTAAATGAGTTTCGATTAAAATTGCACAAATAGAATTTTTTCGCAACAACTTTTCTGAAAACTACTACCTCACACGCAGAAGAGTCTGCTGCGTTGTTTCCTGCAGTTTGAAAGCACTTTAATGTATAAAATAAAAATCACCGAATTTTAACCAAACTGCTTTTGACTTGTTATTGTAGTAACATAGTCTAATAGTCTACTCAGGCCGCCCAGCGGCCGATACGACCCCCGCCCTGCCCTACCCTCAACGAGCCTACATAAGAGTACTACTGGAAGCCGAGAAGGTGAAAGGCCTTAGGTCAGGGACCAGAGAACTGTGACATAGATGTTAATGTTGTACAATGAAATCAATTAAAAATTATTTCCGCTTACCCCACCACTGATCTGTTCTATTCTGGCTCAGATCAATATTTAATCTCTGTTTTGTGCTTGAAATGAGCAAAGAAACAAATTTTGGGGATTAAATAAAGAGTCAAACAAACCTTTGAAATAACATTATGAAAATGAAGATGATGTTGTACACTGAAATCAATTAAAAAATTTTTCCATTCACCCCACCACTGATCTGTCCTAATCTGGCTTGGATCTTTATTTAATCTCTGTTTTGTGCTTGAAATAAACAAAGAAACATTATTTGGGGATTAAATAAAGAGTCAAACAAAACTTTGAAATAACATTATGAGGATGATGATGACGTTGTACACTGAAATCAATTAAAAATTATTTCCATTCACCCCACCACTGATCTGTCCTATTCTGGCTCAGATCTTAAAAGAAAACTACTACCTCACACGCAAAAGAGTCTGCTGCGTCTTTTCCAGCAGTTGGAGGAGCACTTTAATGTACAAAAAAATAAATCACCGAGTTTCGAATCAATCTATTTTATAGTCATTTTTGACTTGATTTAAATAAATAAAATAATCAATTTTTCAAGTCACTATCATAAAAGTATTTATTTTCTACATCAACCATCTACAAAACTAGTCTCACTAAATAGAGTACGTCCTTCTTCCCAACTACAACACATTCTTCCGTACTGTTATTAAGAAAAAAGTTTCAAAACATGAATTGCCGTACAGTCATTTTTGACTTGATTTTAATTATTAATTAAATCAATTTTTCAAGTCACCATCATAAAAGTATTTATTTTGTACATCAACCATCTACAAAACTAGTCTCACTGAATAGAGTACGTCCTTCTTCCCAACTACAACACATTCTTCCGTACTGTTATTAAGAAAAAAGTTTCAAAACATGAATTGCCGTACAGTCATTTTTGACTTGATTTTAATTATTAATTAAATCAATTTTTCAAGTCACCATCATAAAAGTATTTATTTTGTACATCAATTATTTACAAAATTAGTTTTAATGAATAGAGTACGTCCTTCTTCCCAACTTTGACACATTCTTCCGTACTGTTACTAAGCAAAAAACTTCAAAACATTAGTTGCCAAACAGTCATTTTTGACTTGATTTAAATAAATAAATAAATCAATTTTTCAAGTCACCATCATAAAAGTATTTATTTTGTACATCAACCATCTACAAAACTAGTCTCACTGAATAGAGTACGTCCTTCTTCCCAACTACAACACATTCTTCCGTACTGTTACTAATCAAAAAACTTCAAAACATTAGTTGCCAAACATTCATTTTTGACTTGATTTTAAGGGTAAAATGAGTTTGGATAAAATTCCACAGAAAAGTAATTCTCACAACAACTTTTCTAAAAACTACTACCTTACACGCAGAAGAGTCTGCTGCGTCGTTTCCTGCAGTTTGAAAGCACTTTAATGTATAAAAATAAAAATCACCGAATTTTAACCAAACTGCTTTTTGACTTGTTATTGTGCATTTTAATGGTAAAATGAGTTTCAATAAAATTCCACAGAAAAGTAATTCTCACAACAACTTTTCTAAAAACTACTACCTTACACGCAGAAGAGTCTGCTGCGTCGTTTCCTGCAGTTTGAAAGCACTTTAATGTATAAAAATAAAAATCACCGAATTTTAACCAAACTGCTTTTTGACTTGTTATTGTACATTTTAATGGTGAAATGAGTTTCGATTAAAATTGCACAAATAGAATTTTTTCGCAACAACTTTTCTGAAAACTACTACCTCACACGCAGAAGAGTCTGCTGCGTTGTTTCCTGCAGTTTGAAAGCACTTTAATGTATAAAAATAAAAATCACCGAATTTTAACCAAACTGCTTTTTGACTTGTTATTGTAGTAACATAGTCTAATAGTCTACTCAGGCCGCCCAGCGGCCGATACGACCCCCGCCCTGCCCTACCCTCAACGAGCCTACATAAGAGTACTACTGGAAGCCGAGAAG